>CAIGRP010025997.1:0-14997 GCA_903798385.1 Fraxinus cuspidata | reverse complement strand
AAGGCTATTCATTGGGTACTTATTAATGTGGTTTTTTAGTATATCATATTATGTTTATTCAGTTGTATATTCACATATTTTCCAATATCAGATAATAGTTCATTTGAATTCAGCTTATTTATTTACAGAAATACGAGTGACTTACATAAATTACAACTTTACACATATTTATGTTGATGCCGATTGTATATACTCGACATATTTTACAGTTGGTTATTCAGAAGAAAGAGTGAGAATTTTATGATTTTAGCATGTTTCAATTTTAAAAGAAATGATTAGAATTTAGATTTCTTAAAGTTGTAAGAAAATAAATCAGATTTTCAGTAAATACGTATAAATGGAAAAAGTATATGTATTTACGAACTATTCACTCACTGAGTTACATGCTCATATATTTTGTTATGTTTTTCCTATCAGGAGGCCGCTGAATTTGAGATACTTGGAAAGCCTGTTGAAATTAAGAGCTTAATTACCCATCATTAGGTTGCATGATCTTAACCATATCATAGCATGTAATGTTTAGTTGGGGATTTATATTTGTAAAACACTGGTCTAATATTTTGTTTGATATGCACTTCGTCGATGGGTTGTTACAATTGTTGTAATGTATGCATGTAGACATGATATTTTGTAGTAGAAGTACTTAGTCGAGTTTAGTTTCATTTGATTTAGTTGTGGTACTATTAGTGGAACTGGTGGTTCCCAAAATATTTACTATTAATGTTCATATGAGGCTATTTGTTGATTTTCAGGTTGGTTTTGTCCAATTTACAGGGAAAATTCTATCAAAATTTCTACAAAAATATTGTAGTCAACCAGTCTAGAACAGTGTATATGACCTTGGTGGTGGGTCCAACATCTAGCTGGAATTCATCATCGGCGCACACCACGTCTGGGTCCACTATGGTAACTCGAGACGGGGTCATGTGAATTGGTATCAGAGCATGTAATTCAATTGATGCTGAACTCTGGATGAAAGTTTTTGAGATTATATTTGATGTGATGGAATGTTTAGAGATAAGAAATTACGCTTTGCTGTATTTTTATTGAAGGGGGGCCGCTGATCGGTGGGTTTCGTTTCGTTTCGTTTCGTTTCGATATCGATATCCAGATCCTAGTGTTATCACTTGGACTATTTTTAGGGAAGCTTTCTATAAAACATACTATCTTCCATTTTATTGTAATGCGAAACAAAATTAGTTTTTAAGATTGGTTCAGGGGTCTACGTCGGTTGCTGAATACCATGTAAAGTTTGTAGAACTGTCCAAGTATGTTGGTGCTTTGGTTGCTGAGAAGAGAGATAGGTGTAGACGATTTGAGCAAAGATTGAAAATAGATATCCCGCCTATGGTTACTGCTCATGTGCATCCAAATTTCGATATGTTAGTAGAGGCAGCATTGAGGGTTGAGACAGCCATTCGAGAAGGATGTAATCAAGGAACACAAATGACCTTTCGATGGTATCTGTTAGACTAGAACGTTAGGAGAAAGGTCCAAGACGAATAGAAAAGGATTTTGGCCCGGTGTCACTAACTCTGGCGAAATTTACTCGAATCATGAGCGACAAAAATCACAAATGATTTAATAATTACCAAACATGGTAGAAATGTACCATGTAACAGAATCAACACAAAATGCTTCTGGAGAAGGTTATTAGCTAGACTTAACACCTTCGACTACACTTAAAGCATAAATAACAAAATCAGCTTCACCATACCTTTGTAAAGGCCTAATATCTCTTTTGGGTCTGTCTCTGTCAATTGAATACAATGGCACCGCTAGTGATGGTGGTAAAGAAACATTACCTATGATTTCTAAAATCGACTAAGATGTATTCTTTAATATAGACCCTAAACCAAAATCCAACGGTACTGAACCAAACTCAAAATATACCGATTTCTTATCTTCTACTGATTAATATTCAAAGATTCTATGAAACCAAACAAGATATATAATTGGGACCTTTTCTTCCCTTCCGATCCATACGATGCTTCTCCTCCAGCATCCAACAAAAAATCTGACATAATAAAAATCTTGTTGCGATCCAAAAACAAAATATCAAATTTCATGCTTGTCATGCCAAAAATCAAATCTTGATCTGAATTAATAAAACCTCGCACTTATACGAAACCAAATTGTCTGTCTTAGGATTTGCTGATTCTTGGCTCTGATTCCAATTGTTGAAATTAAGCCAATTGTTATAACCTGGTGATAGATTTGATACCAATTGTATGAATATTAAAGATGAACATGATGGGTGCAAAAATAGGCCGTTCAAGTTTTTTAATATGTGTGTGCCATGATGACTTATGGGACTTAGTACATACTGACCAGAACCAGGCTTGTCTTTGGAGTGAAGCAGTTTGTTTTGTATAAAAAGCTACAGTGACTTAAGGAAGCACTTAAGCAGCTCAATGCCAAACATCTCGCCCACATTTCTACTAGAGCAGAGAAAGAAAGTCTAGATCTTAAAGCTGCCCAACAGGCTGCTCTCAGGGCTAGATAGATTTACTTCTTATTTCTTCAAGAAGGCATATGACATTGATGGGGATGATTTTTGTGGTGCCATCAGGGATTCTTTTCGGCTACCACACTTCTGAAGCAGATCAACCACACAGTTATTGCCTTGGTGCCAAAATCTAACCACACTCCGATAGTTGGGGACTACTGACCTATTGCTTGCTGTAACGTTACTTACAAGGTAATCACTAAAATCCTAGCTTCCAGGCTATCGCCCATTCTTAGAACTATAGTGAATTAGGCACAAGTTGTATTTGTTGAGGGGATGAACATGATCGAGAACATCCACCTCGTACAAGAGCTATTAAGTCAATACAACAAGAAACTTGTAACACCTAGATGTGTTATCAAAATTGGTTTGAAGGTGTACGACTCTATGAATTGGGCATTTATTCGAGCTGTTCTTGTGGGATTTAGGTTTCCCATGATATTCATTGAATGGGTGATGGAATGTGTTACAACTCTATTGTATTACTATCAATTAATGACTACTTGAATGACTTTATCAAAGGTAGAAAAGGCATCAAACAAGGTGATCCTCTCTCTCCATTCATGTTTATAATTTGCTTGGAAAACTTCTCTAGATCATTGAATGTGCTACGGAGAATTCAGAGTTCAATTTCCATCTTAAGTGTGGGCAACTTCGAATCACCCATCTTACCTTCTCGGATGACTTGAGTAACTTTCGAGAGGTGATATTATTTCGGTTAGAATATTGATGGAATGCTTAACCAAGTTTGGGGACATATCGGGGCTAAACATGAATGCAGCCAAATCAAGTTTATACATGGTTGGTATTTTTGGCCAGGAATTGGATGAAATTCTTGAGGTAAAGAACATTCCTAAAGGTGCTATGCTTTTCCGTTATTTAGGTATGCCACTTGTCGCGAGAAGAGTGAAGGTTAACTACTTCAGCCTTTTTAGAGAAGATTGCTACCTATATTAGTGTGTGGACAACCTCTTCTTTATCATATGCTGGAAGGACCGAACTCATCAGGGCCGTTTTACATGGGGTAGAATGTTTTTGGCTATCCATTTTTTTGTGTCCCAATTGCTGTCATGGATAAAATTATTCGGCTATGTAGGAATTTTTTGTGGGGATCAAAGGAGCCAATGGTTGCATGGAAAGATGCTTGCCAAATGATGAATGAGGCTTGGGCTTTAGGGATATTAGGTGTTGGAACATAACCCTCCTTACTAAATCCCTGTGGAATGTTCACCCAAAAAAGGATACATTATGTGCTCAATATCAATCACATCTACCATAGAAATGCATCAGTTTGGGATAGATTACCCAAGAAAGAATACTTGCCATTGTTTAAGAGACTTTTTCATATCAGAGATTTGCTTACTCGTGGGGAGGAGTCCACTCATATGGCGGTGCATAAGAGAGATATGACGGCTTAATGCATCAGCCCTCTGATTCTCAACACCCTTCTTATGTTTTAAAACAAATGGATAGGCCAGCAAATATTCAACCCAACGATCGTGTCTAGAATTCAACCTTTTCTGGGTAGTGAGATGATGGAGGGCCTCATTGTCCGAATAAAGAACAAACTCTTGGGGTAGCAAATAATGACACTTATATAGAAAAGCCAGTACAACTGCATACAATTCCTTATTATAAGTCGAGTACCATTGTTTGGCATCGTTTAACTTTTCACTGAAATAAGCGTAGGGTGGCATTCATAACTAAGGACTCCACCTATGCCTACCCTGGAGGCATCACACACTACCTCAAATACTTTGGCGAAGTCAGGAAGGCGCAGGACATGAGCTTCCGTCATTCGCTTTTTGACTAGCCTAAAAAGCCTTAGTCGCTTTTTGTGTCCAATGAAACTCTCATTTCTTCATGCATTCCGTTATAGGAGCCATGATTGTGCTAAACCCCTTGATGAAGCAACGATAAAAGGTAGCTATGCCATAGAAACTCTTAACATCATGTACAGTCTTAGGCTCGGGCTAATCGACAATTGCCTGAATCTTGGTAGGGTCTGCATATACTCCCGTAGAAGGAATAATGAATCCTAAGAAAACAACCTTATTGGTAAAGAGAGAACATTTCTTGACATTAGCATATAATTTTGTTGCATGAAAGATAAAACAAACATGCTTGAGATGATCTCGGTGTTGTTCCTTAGTTTGACTATAGACAAGAATGTCATCAAAGTAGATGACAAGGAACTTACCCATAAAAGGTCGAAGAGTCTGTGTCATTGCTTGCGTAAAAGTACTTGGGGGCATTGGTTAGTCCAAAGGGTATAATCAGCCACTCATAAAGACCATCTTTCATTTTAAAGGCGGTTTTTCATTCGTTACCGAGATGGATCCTAATCTGGTGATACCAACTCTTCAAATCAATTTTTGAAAGATTGTATCACCATCATATCCAACATGTCATCAAGCCTAAGAATGGGAAAGCGATACTTCACCGTGATCCTATTGATGGCACGACTATCTATGCACATCCTTCAAGAACCATCTTTCTTAGCCTTTAATAGCGTCGGAACTGGGCAATGACTTAAAACTCTCACGGATGAATCCTTTGTGAAGGAGTTCATTCACTTGCCTCTGGAGTTCAGCGTGCTTAGTAGGATTCATCATGTAATGAAGCAAATTCGAAAGCGACGCTCTCGGGACTAAATCTATGGCATGTTGGATGTCCAGTTACGGAGGTAGTTGGTCAGGTAGATCTTCGGGAAAGATATTCTGAAACTCTTGAATGAATGTTTGGGCTTCAGGAGGGACTATTATTGGGGAATTAATGGAATCTCCATGACAACTAAGGCAAACATGACAGAATCGCTCACAAGTGTGCGTTCGAACTCCATTGGGTTAATGATATGTAACCCTTTTCTTTCCTCGCTTATATTTGCCTCATGCAAGCTAACAATTTTCGGGGGTAGTGGGTTAAGGTGAATCTTCTTTCCATCAAGCACAAAGAAACATGAATTAGATCGACTATAAATGGTTACATATAAATCGAACAACCAAGTTCGACCAAGAATGACGGGATTGACATCCATTGAAATGACGTTACATCATATATGATCCTTATACTCGAGAAACTGAATAGGTACTAGACAACATTCCTTTACTGTTATCGAGGAAGTATCAACCCAAGAGATGCTATATAACTGAGAGTGAGGAACTGGTTTCAACCCAAGATGAGATACAGTAGCCAACGAAACTACATTAATGCAGCCTCCACCATCCATAATAACTATACAACATTATTATTAATCTTGATGTAGGTGTGGAAAATGGCATGATGACGCCAATCATCAACACTTTTGGGTTCAGTCAGGGTACAACATACAACACTTAATCTAGACGTGTCGAGAATAAGGGGTCCAGACTCAAGATCCACGGGAAGGGCCGAATATAACTTAAGAAGGTATCTTCACTATCCTCTAAGTCTCAAAATCTTCAAACTTAGGCTTATAAACTTAACCCTCCAATGGGTCATCCATGACAACCTCACGTTCTTCCATAACTAGGGCCCTATTAGGACAGTTAGAGGAAATGTGATCGAAACCTTTACAATTAAAGCATTGCAAGCGGGTCCTTGGAATTTCAGGACTTTTATCTTTATTTTCCCTTATAAAAGGACCCATAGATGGAGGAGGCCATAAGATAGACACAGGGGGAAAAGTGGGTGCTGAAGAAATAGGGTACGATTGTCACCACAATTTCTATATGAAACCCTAGTAATTAACTCATAGTCTCGGACGAAAGAATAAGCATAATCAAGAGTAATAACATCTTGAAGGACAAGCTCACGTTTAAGATTTTGAGGCCTTGCCTAAACCTACTTAAGGTCGTTACTTCATCTTCAATGACCTGACATCTCATTCCAAATTCATCAAACTGAGTGACGTACTCAGTCACTGGTCGATTGCCTTGCGTAAGAGCATTCCACTGATCCAACAAATTACACTTATACGATTGAGGTAAGTACTTCTCTTGAAGTCGATGCTTCGTTTCATTCCAATTCTCAACAGGGAGAGCACAATGTCTCTCAAAGAGTTCCTCAACACTTTTCCAAGAGAGTTGAGCGATGCCAGTTAATTTCAGACTAACAAATTGAACTCTGGTCTTCCAAGACCCATACCAAGCACAGAAACGGTCTATATCTCTAACACATTGAGTAAATACTCTAGGGTCTAAGCAATCATCAAAGGTTGGGGCATCCAATTTAATGTTTATAAAGAAATGCTCATCGTGGCGAGGGATTGAGTATTCTGACGGTAAGGTTCTTGCTTTCGTTCACAAACTTGACGTCCATCTCTATGGTTATGTCTAACGTGTTGTCGGCCACCTTCGGGATGATGGTAATACCTATTATTGGACGCTTTAGAGTTTTCAGTTTCAATCAAATGCGGGGTTTGCTCAAAGGTGCTCAACCTAGCAGCTAAGTCTCTATTCTCTTCACGAGTAGCAATCATCTCAGTTTGGATAGCCGTTAATTAAGTTTGTAATTGTTGTTGGTTAGTGGCAAGTTGTGCTAATTGTTGGGTGATGGCATCAAATTGGGAGGGGTCCATGGTCAGGTTATTAGAACTAGATATGATAAGACGATCACTACGTAACTACATGCAATATACTACCAGCTAACTGAAGTGTACGAAATTAGATATGACAAGATGACCACTATGCAACTGAATGCAATGTACCACCAGCTAAATGAAGTGTATGGAGAGATGAAAAAACGTTTTAAAACCGAAAATGACGACCTAATAAACATCCTTTTTTGGAAATGTAAATCTACATATGGCAAGCTAATACCCTTGATCTATGTAAAACAATAAGGTGCCAAATACAAATCAACAACGTAATCACGTAAAATAAGTAACATAAAAGTAAGAATATAATAGAGTAAGGGATTTTGGGATGTGATTTGTAGGTAAAGATTAGAACAACAGTAACACAAAAATTTAATGATGCAATTTTAAACGAACAGTAGTATAAACTAAAGATAAAGAAATAATAGCTTTCCTTTGTGTTCCTTGAGGTAATTGAGCACCAAGTAATTGAACACCAAATAAACAGTAGCTCCTCATTTTGTTCGTTGAAGTAACTAAACCGATCAGCAGGTCAAATAGAGTTACCTACAAACAATGTTAGAAAATAGTCTATTTATTTTCTTTTTCTCACACCCCTTTTTTCACACTTAATTTATTTTTTGTTTAACCAAAAGCAAAGTACACTATATAATAAAATGCAGGCTCAAACTGAGGCCCAGAGTACCAGTCAAGTTACCGAATTAAACATGCCACAATTGAGGCCCCAAAAAAATACCAGACACTTTTTTTGTGCTCTTTTTTTTTTAACTAAAAAGTTAAATTAAAAACTAAGTTGAACCGAGACCCAAAGGACCAAACAAACTACATCTTATTCAAACTAAAATAAGCCACAACAGAGGGTCCAAATTATCAAACAATATGCAGGCCTAAAGTGAAAACCTACTTAACCCCAATGATAAAGATGTATGCTTTCTTTCAAACGCAGTAGTGAGGCACCTTGCAATTGAGGCAGTGAACTAAGTTGATGACTATGAGTGATCGGAGAGAGAGAGAGAGAAGGGACCGGTGGTCGGCTGTTAACAGGTAAGGCGATGATCGGGTTGGTTGTTGGGTTGATTGCTGTAGTTTGGGTTAAATTTAGTGTTTGTGGCTAGAGTGCGACTAGCAGGTTGTGTGGTTTGCGGTGGTGGTTTACTGCTTGCTAGAAATATTTGGTGGGGGTTATAGTTGATGGTGCCACTGGGTTTTATGGGTGAAGATACTAGGAAGTTGTTCAGTTCGATTGTTAAATTCGAGTTTAGCTCTGAAACCAATTTGATGTAGAATCAATAAGAAATTAATTGTCAACAGAGAAGATTAAAAACTAATAGAACAAAGAAAGAGAAAGACGAAGAAGAAAGCAGGGGAGAAATCGGGAGAAGAACAGGGAGGGAAGAAAAACGTTCGTTGCCACCAATAGCTTTATTCATTTATCAACCGTTCCAACTACTATGAGAAAATTCAATAAATAGTAAAAACATAATCTACTAGTGACGGGTTTGGGTCAACCCATTACTACAAGCCCAATAATATTGAATAACATAATTAATAAAAATCAACAATAAAATAGATCATGATATCCGCATCAATTGTCCTTCCCTTTTCCTTTCCAGCATATAGAAAATAGAAAATATACAACCAATAAAATATTTTAGGTTATAAAGAAATAGCCCAATAGCTAAGGACATTAATAACATTTCCAGAAAATGCAAGGCAAATGGGCAAACATCGTAATCCTCTTGAGGTGTAAGCCTCACAAATGACACTTAAGGGACAGGTTTCGAGGCATTTCATGAAATTGTCACGTGAGGTAGGATTCGAGGTGTGAGCCATAAACTGTGTTTTTAAACAATGCAATATCGGTTATCAATACGCCAACAATATGGACTATAATGCACCGACACGGACACGTGTGTCTAACACGATACGTGTCAGATATGTCTACACGCGATTTTAAAAAAAAGTACAAACGCGACACGTTGATTAAATTATTAAAAATTCTTCATTTATATAGTATAAATTTAGTTTTATACTTGTTATTAATTTTTCTTGTTGAAATATTTTAAAAATGAGTATCTATTTATTACTTGCTAATAATTTTAAATTAACAATATATAATATTTCTAATATAAAAAGAAATGATTACGGCGGAGTGTTCGAGAAGCTTCGATATCGACTCGTTTCCAACACATGTCGGACACGGACACGCAACCCTAATTGAAATGTTTGTGCTACAGAGAGTATGGATGTCTCCGAGTTTCACCTTCTGCTCATTGGCGTACTGATTCATTTTTCCAGATCCGTCCGTTGTGGAGACATTACTTCCAGAATACTCAGGGACTCATCTTTGTGGTTGATAGCAATGACCGAGATCGTGTTGTTGAAGCAAGGGATGAGCTGCACAGGATGTTAAATGAGGTAATTGAAATTCCAAATCTCATTTCTTAAAATGCATGGTATATTCACTTGAGAATTAAAAAGGAAGCCGGGTAAAGGGGGAATTTGAATAAGGTGAAACAAATGAATTTATTTTCCACTACACAACATAAGCCAGAGTGAATGACAGACTGATATGTGAACATCTGAAGCTTGTAGAATAAGATTTAGCATTTTTAACATCATTTTTTCTGGTCTTTTCTTGGTCATTACTTCGTTCTCCCTATTGCAGGATGAATTGAGGGATACAGTACTGCTTGTATTTGCCAACAAGCAAGATCTTCCGAATGCCATGAATGCTGCCGAAATAACTGACAAGCTTGGCCTTCATTCTCTCCGCCAACGCCACTGGTAATAAACCATAAACCGTTCTGCCTTTTGTCTCTCTGAATATAGATTAGGCATCTCAATATAAAACTACTAAAAAATTATGGTGTTAAAAATGCAGGTATATTCAGAGCACATGTGCTACTTCTGGTGAAGGACTGTACGAGGGACTGGACTGGCTCTCTAACAACATTGCAAACAAGGTGCGTCTTGCAAATTCTTTACACATTCCAATTGTTTGTTTAAAAGTATGATTCACACTTTTGAGTAATTCTAGCCTTGCCTGAAAGTCATTTACTTCAATTTGCAGGCATAAGCTTTTCGTTCTTTGTTTCTCAATCAAAGGTTCAACAAGGCGGCAGTGCTAGAATAGGCTTTCAATTGTTTTTTTTTTGTCTTGGACTTCAACTGATATGATATGCTGTAAACTTGATTGCTTTTTCGAATTATGTTTTTCTACAAATTGGAACTTTTGCTTCAACGACATTATTTTTCTTCTTGATGGGTACATGCATTTTATCTACATAGTAAGGGAAATATTCGGCTATCCTTCTAAAAACAGATGAAGATTTGTTGATTTATTTGTCAATGCTCTATAGTATTTTAGTGAAGCTCTTTATACTTGCTTCTCTCAAATGTTCTTGTAGTTCCTTGATGAACGAGAATTTAACTTCATAAAATTTAATTTCTTTTTATTTTCATCGAATGGACGCTACCTTAGTAATAGATGAGAATAATTACATATGCATGGGTGGACTGGTTTCTTGGTCCTTGGCTGGTACATCTGAATTCTGAGGCACGAGAAGTTTAAGTTCGAGAAAAAAGAAATGAGCTATTAATAATGAAAGAAAAATGTTTCCAAACTGAATTTATTTTCTTGTCTGGAGAAAGCTGCAACCAGCAGAAATTTTCTAACCCTTGGGAAAGTTTAAGGATTAATTTATTTGTACATTTCACCTTGATATTTTGGACATCACCTCTCTATGTAAAGGAAATTTAGTCATTGATTGAAAAGAATGTTGTTAAAATTAATGTAAAAAAAAAAAAAAGTTGTCAACTCACACAATGTTATTCATGATGTCAAATTTGATGTATACCAAACAAAACTCAGAGTTTAAACCAATAGGAGCTGAACTCGAATCTTATCCTCATTAAGTGAAATTTTGTAGATGGGTGTCTATATTTAACTTCAATTTACTTCATAGTATAACTTTTTGAACTTTCCCGCCATTGTTATTTTTAAAATTCAAATAAGGGTTGGAATCGAAATAAACCACAAAACTAGAAGAAAATGTGGAAAGTGGGGAATAGAGTCAAAAATAAAAATGACTTCGAAAATATGTGAGGGAGCGAGGAACATAAGGGATCTACTGAACAATATCCTTGGCTGAACAAGTTTTGAAGTGAAAAATTAAGAGAAAATTGCATTTTTTAACGAATTAGGTCAAGAAACTAATTCCTTGAATAATGCTATTTAACTCAATTAATAGTCTTTATCACTGCTTGCCTTATAAAAATGCTTGAGTTAGTGATGCAAAGAATTTGATGGGATCATCATGACGCAAGAACGTATAATTTGTTAACGAATAAATCAATTAACACAAAGAAAGAGGATAATCAAGAAGAGAAAAATTTTAGGGTAAAGAAAATCAATTTTTATTCATATATTCAATTGTGAATTATAATGAATAAACATTTTATTTATAGAGAAAATAATTCAAGAGAAACTAAAAATAAACGAATTTCTACTAAATTAAAATTGTATTAAAATATCAAAATTAATCTTATTCTAATCAACTTAGTTATGTTTTGAATCAAACTCTACTTTTAAAATCATATTTAAACTATACTTCAATTTTTTTCCAATCTCCATCACATTATAATATGAACACAAGGAAATATTTAATTAAATATAGTAAAAATGGTGTGGCCATCCTCTGAAATTATCAATAAAATGGAGTGGTTATAAATCGCCCCACATGAATGGTGTATAAAAGTCAAGAAATGAGTAAGATTATGAAAACAAATTTCAACTAAGTGTACAGTGTGTGAGATGCAGACCCTGGTTTGTTCTGATTTCCCTAAATTCAAACCACGTTCCTATCGCAAATTCAAGAAATCTACACCAATCCCATATTGCAGTCTGAGAAAAACAAGCACTAATTCTAATTGGGCAGCCATATCAGCAACCCTTTTCGGCACCGGCTTCTTCTTAGGTCCCCTTGTAGATGGGATCCATTCCAGAGTAAATCTTGTGAAATACCAAAATGGGGCAATTGATATTGGTCCTCTTCACACAAATATTTGGGTAAACATAATTCCTCAAAATTATTTTTGTTGCTATTTGAATATATAGATATATATTTTTTATTTTTGGTATGGTAGGTACCTCCTCTGCTTGGGCTGTTCTATTGCAGTGTGGGATTACTGCAGCTCGTGCTTGATCAGAGGTTGCCATCTGAGGCAATCAAGAGTAGCCCAGAGAAAACTGCTGCTTCATTTATGTGAGTCGATCTATCCCGACCATCTTCATTTACTCCAACTTTTGGTACTCGATATGAACCCAACAGGCAGAACTATTTATTTATTTCTTTAATCAGAAACATCGAAGTCTAGCTAGACAAAGTTTTATGCCTCCATTAGACTCAATGACCCTCTATACTAATACAAGTGGGAGAGCGACGCGGCTACCTCATGAGCAGAAATAGAGTAGTAAATATGGAAGTACCAGCGAGAGAAAAGGTAAATAAGAGTAGAAGGGTAAAACTTTTGCAATGATCATAACACAAAACTCCTGCGAAAACCAAGTGAAAAGACATGGATTTGGTGGCAAAGGATTGGATATTGCAATGCCCTCCCTCTTGATCAATAACATATTGTGCAAATGAAAATGAGTATAGCCCATTGTACAACACACATAATTGGTAATATATTGAATGATGAATGGCAGAGCCTTGGTGCTGTTCGTTGAATTAAGTGCAGAATTGTACAAAGCTGGAGTAGCAGACAACATTGAAGCCTACATATTATTTGCTGGGGCGGAATTGGTTTGGTTACTGCTGGATAAGACTAGATTGGGATTTGCACTTGCTTGTGTTGTAGGCCTTTGTTGCCCACTTGCAGAAATTCCCATTATGAAGTAAGATTCTGTCTATATAATCCCATTATTAATCAACTTTAATTTGCATAATCAAATTGTTCTTTTTGATAGGCTGTTTGGGCTCTGGTACTATCCCCATGCAAATGTCGAGATATTCGGTCAGGTAATTTGCATGTTTGGTAGATAGAAATGTACATTAAAAGAATTTTTAGGCTTTGTTTAATGCATTTGATTGTGCAGGGACTAGTAAGTTGGACTATGACTTGCTATTTCGTGTATACTCCATTCTTGATAAATATATCACGCTCGATCAAATCGATCATTGCTACTGCAAATGCTGAAGAAAGATCAATTTCTGAGTAATGGATAAAATTAGAATCGTTCCTCTGATGGATGTAAATTATTGTTGGTACTATTAACTGGAAAAGGTGAGGAGTAAATGCAGCAAAATAACGTATGTCCTATATTTGAATTCAACGACTACTTGTTGAGACGAGTCCAAGCAATCAAATCCTAATATTACTTGTAAATATTAGACTTGGGATGTTTGACATACGTGATTACATTCACATATACCATTGTGTCAATTTCTAATTACCATTTTGATAGAAATGAGATGTTGGAACCGTATTTCACAAAATTCTTATTGAATTCATTGATATTTTCCATATGCTTCACCTCTAATAATATATCGAATGAATAAGATTTATTCTTCATAAGATGCCAACGAATAATTTGTGGTCGTGAAGTCACTTTTTTTGTTCAACCATAATTTCGTGTTCATAGGGTGCAGTTGTAATTTGGTTTCAACAGTGTGCAACTGCAATTTGGTGTTCATAGTGTTCACACTTCTTTTTACTCCTATATATAGGGCATAGAACCATTTAGCTACGGTATCCCATTCTTGAAGGGTAGAGAGAGAGAGAGAGAGAGAGAGAGAGAGAGAGGTGTTTCTCATAAATACTTAGTCTTTCCTTCGTTTAAAGATGTTTTCTCCTCTTATAAGAGAGGTTATTGTTATTGTGCTCTCCTTATAGTAAAGAGAAGTTGTAATCCTTTTCCTATAATGAATTCATTTCTATATTTTGTCAAAGATTTTTGTTCATCAATTTTTCCTCATTTTTCTTATTTTCACTTCAGTTGCATTTTTTTACTTTGCACCACAACTTCCTAACAATGGTATCAGAGCATCAGGTTTATTAGTGGTTTTTGAGCTATAGAGTTAGATCTAGTTGGTGGAAAAGAAGCATTTTTAACAATGGCAACGAAGTTTTGAAATAGAGAAGCTTAACGAGATTAGTTTGTTATGAAAAATGAAGACGAAGGCAATCTTAATAAAAAAAATTTTTTTGGAGGTGATCAGAGAAAGACTGACAGAGATTACTGGCGATATCAAATGGAAAAA
Source organism: Fraxinus cuspidata (assembly GCA_903798385.1). Taxonomy (NCBI): domain Eukaryota; kingdom Viridiplantae; phylum Streptophyta; class Magnoliopsida; order Lamiales; family Oleaceae; genus Fraxinus; species Fraxinus cuspidata. The sequence goes on along the minus strand of CAIGRP010025997.1, from coordinate 644 downwards.
TGAATGATAGTGCCATCCCTAATCTACACATGCGTATAGCTGGTGAACTCTTGTCAAGTGTAAAAGAGAAAAAGATTGCAAAAGAGATTTGGAACACTAACAAAGTTGTACGAGATCAAGCCACTACATAACAAAATCTTCGTAAAGAGAAGAACCTACAGTCTTCCAATGCCAGAATACGTTTCGGTGATGGATCACATCAACACTATGAATACTGTATTTTTCTAAACTCTCAAAGTTGGGTTAGAAAATAGAAGTAAATGAGTGTGCAGAACTTTTACTTCAAAGTCTACCAGATTTGTATGATCAACTCAAACTCATTATCAACCTGATCAATAATATTCTTTTAGACTGTCTACTCTTGAGGATGTTCCAACTACTGTTTTGGAAGAAGAACATAGGTGCAAGAACAAGGAAGAAAATTGGCCAATTCAGAATAAGTGGAGACGCTATCTATAATGGGAGGGAGACCAACGCGACATGTGTAACGATCCAAATTTTAAGGGTTTAAATCGCTACAAAATACCGTAAATAAGCTAAAATTTCCAAGTCATTATAAGAAATTACATGTTCAAATAAATAAATTTGTCTCATACTTCAAATAAAATAAATAAACTAAAGTTACTGCTAAAATTTAGAATTTA
>CAIGRP010025994.1:0-10764 GCA_903798385.1 Fraxinus cuspidata | reverse complement strand
TTAACAATTTCCTGAAAAACAAGTTCTAGGCAATTACTTTTCCTAGAATTCATTTTCTTTCCACCCATTTTTCATCATTCCAATCAAACGGACCCTTAAAGTTTTCCTTTTTATGGAGATACTCTCTTTTATTTTTTATTTTGTGTACTACCAGACATAAAATTAATTTCTTCTTCTTCTTTTTTTTTATAAAATTATTTTGTTTATTTCCAAAACTTAAGTTCGATGATATTTACATTAATGCCTTGGCATATTATCAGTTACAAAATCAAAACGTGGAATTTACATTAAGTAAATCTTATTTTTTGACGGCTAGATTCTATTGCAATTAGACTAATCAACTTAATAAGTAGCTTCTTCTTCTTCTCCTTCTTCGTCTTCTCCATTTTCTTTTTCTTTAACTACTAATAATATATTCATTTTATTAATGGATAATTGTAGCAAAAGCCTCAAACATTTAAAATATTAGCAGACTTTACTCAAATTTTGATTTATTGCAACCATCATCCCTAACATTTCTAAATGTTGCAGGTAAAGCCCTTTTAAATAGTTTTCATCCATAATTCTGTCAATTAATCAAAAATTTAATTTTAACCACATTTTTAATATTTTAAAAAGAGCAAAAGAGTAACTTTTCATCTATCAAATTAAATAATTAAATTAATCAACCAAAAAAAACACACACACCAGTGTATTCTTCTTCTCAAACCACCCCCACCTCAAATCCAAAAATCCATACCGAACACTGTCACCTCCACCTCCTCGGCAGTCTTATTTCAGGAACTGTCAATTAATTATTATAGTCAAGGTTTACATAGGAAACATCTCCTTCTCTCTATCTATGAAAAGGAAATCTTTGCTCTTGTTTTGGCAGTGCAAAAATGGAGACCATATCTTTTGGGGATGAAGTTTATTGTGCATACAAATCATCAAAATATGAGGCATCTCCAGATCAAAAAATTACCACTTTAGCTCAGCAAAGATGGTGTACAAGCTAGTGGGTTTTGATTTTAGTTTGCAGTATAAAAGAGGAAGAACCCACCAGTTTTGTCACTTTGTTTTATTCCCAACTAAATTCATCTCAAATAAATCCCACACCTTAACTCAAATTCATCCCCCCTATTCTCTCCTCCTTATCCCTCTCCCTTTTCTCACCATCATTGGCCGTCCCCTACCACCCCTAATATTTCTCTCTAAATTTCCATTTCCATTCTCTCTTCTCGAAAATCTAAAATCTTTTGGGGATATTAAGGATTTGGTAACTAATACTAAGTTTGTTGTTAGGTTTGTCGTGTTTGTACGCCAGTTGTTTTATTCAATTTTTTTGGTTCAGTCAATGTAATGATTTGTTACAAACTGTCGATGCCCATATAACGAAATACGATGAATCTATGGATAGATACACAGACGATAATGTGTCGATGATGGATTTGAGTTTGTGGTGGAGGTGGAGGTGATGGTGATGGTGAAGGTGGCGGTGGTCGATGTGGATTTTGGGTTTGAGGTGGGGGTCAGGGTTGAGAGGAAGAAGACACGTGTCTGTGTGTGTGTGTGTGTGTTTTTTTTTTTTTAATTATTTAATGGGATAAATGAAAAGTTACTATTTTACTTTTTTTTTTAAATATTAAAAATGTGATCAAAGTTAAATTTTTTGTCAATTGACAGAATTATGGATGGAAACTGTCCAAAAAGACTTCACTTGCAACATTTAGAAATGTTAGGGGCTGTAACAAATCAAATGTTTGAGGAAAGTTTGTTAATATTACAAAGATTTGGAGCTTTTGCTGCAAATATCCCTTTAATTAAAGACCACAGTAAGTAGTGGGCCGAACTCGGCCTGTCAAAGGTCTGTCTATTTTTGAGACCTGTGGGGTGTCCAAGTTTATTCTGTTTTAGTTGGGCCAAAAAATATTCAACTCAAGCTCCGCCCAACTGTTGATTGTATGTCCAACTGCATATATCATCGTACCACTAGGAAGCCTTAATCAATAATACGTCTTTGTTTGTTAGTGCTTAAGCTGTGAATCATTTTGAAATTGAATAACAAGTGATGGAAACTGTCGATCTTTCAATAAACCATTATAAACTTTGCCAAATGTAGTGATACGGGAAAATTGGCTGGGCGTTGTATTTTATTTTGTGGCCTGAAAAATCCTCTCTTTCTAAATTTTCTTGAGTTTCCTGTTTTCTGAAAATTTAATATTTAAAATATAGAAATTATTAAAATTATTACATTTTTCTCCCTGTCATCAAATAAGTAATTATTTATAATTTTACGCTTTCAATCCATATCAAGAAAACCCCCCAAAATGGAAAACCTTCTCGCCGATGTCCTCAAATATTGATTCCCAAATAGAAAACCTGCCATCAAATGAAAATTATTACATTTGTGGCACGTCCATAATGGCTTGTTGATTAATACAATTAAAGAATATTGAAGACCCTCCAATTTTATTTTATTTTTTCTTCTTCAATTTTCGGTTCCTTTCAATATTTTTACATGTATCATCAAATCGTGATCGAGCATTAGTATTAGCTTATGTCCGTGTCATTCTTCAAAGACACTAGCACAAATCATCACCTCATTATTGGGTGCAGGCTATCCATTTTCTCGACTATACAATGTACACACTTCACAGAAACTACTCCAAACTCGGTGATCTGCTCCATCTTATCCTCAAATATTCTTCAACAGAAAGACGGCTGCTTTGCTCCATACTGCTGAATGATATAGAATTATCATTTACATCAAGAAATGCAAGGCTTAAATGGGATTCTGCACTTGAATCTGGATAAACTTCATCATCATTATCATCCAGGTTTTCAGGATCATTGTGATCACCGTATTGGGGTTTTACTTCTTCATTCATACATTTTTCCCCTGATAGTATACCTAGTATCTGAAATATAGACATAAAAATGCAACACTCTTAAACCACAATTGTCAAGAAATGAAAGCAATGGTGAAAGAAATAAAAAAATAGAAATGTGCAAATGGAAAATGGAGATTTCAAGTAGATCGCCCTCAACGTGAGAGCTATGTTTGTTCTCTGTTTCTTGGATACAGAAAATACGGCCCTTCAGATTCCTATTCATTATGTAGGAAACAATGGTGACCTAATACAAATATAAGGCATAAAGGTCAGATTCGGAAGAATGAACTTCGTACCTGGGACATTTTGGGACGAAGACGGGCTGCTTGTTTTAGACAGAGGGTAGCTGCTAGAGACATTCTTTGCATTTGATCCTCATTAATATCATCTTCCAAATTTGGATCCAATATGCTTTTTAGATCTCCAGTTTCTAGTCTAGGTTTTGCCTGGATACAAAAGTTATTTTATGCATTCCATACAGAACTGATGGAAAAATGAATGTTTTATTCTGCAAATAGATTCTTACCCACATGACTAAGCTGTCTTGACCTTTTGGAGTCTCCAAACCTATTGGTTTTCTTCCGGATAGCAATTCTAGTAGAACTACACCAAAAGCATATACATCGATCTTGTCACTGACTTTCCCGTACATAAAATACTCAGGAGCGAGATAGCCAAAGGTTCCTACTACATCTCTGTCACTCAGGAAAGAGGCTGATGTAGGCCCCCATATTGCCAATCCAAAATCACATAACTGTTCAAGAGACAAAACCGTTATTTCAAAAGGTCTGATTGTTGATTTGTGATTACTAGGGATATGAATCTGATCAACTACCTGTGGTTCTAGATCATCGCTGAGAAGAATGTTCGAAGATTTGACATCTCTATGTATTACAGGCCTTGGACATTCACTGTGTAGGTAATTTAGTGCTTCAGCAATCCCAACAGCTATTTTGTATCTTACTTCCCATTGCAAAACAGACTTTTCCTTTCTCTTTCCTGCTTCTGAAATCATATTAGGTAGTGAGTGTTTAGAGAATTATTAAGAGAAAAATATCCACCCTCCTTAAACTTACCATGCAAGTTCTCTTCTAAATTTCCTTTAGACAAAAAGTCATAAACAGAGATTAAATTAGTATGTTCTACACAAATCCCAAGGAGATGAGCGATTCTTTTGTGCTTCAATGTGGTCATTATATTGACTTCCAGCATAAAATCCTTCCATGCTTCCTTTGTTGACCTCAAAATTTTTATTGCCACTGGTTTGCCATCAGGAAGAAGCCCCTTGTATACAGAGTTACACCCTCCTTGTCCAATAAGATTGGCTGCAACAATTAAATGGACGGAAGTTTTAACTTTCAGAAAGCGAAACGAAAAATGAAATTAAGAAAGAGACAGAAGCTTTGCTTAACACAATCTAACCTGCAGAGAATTGAGAAGCTGATATTCTGAGCACATCATAGATGAACCATTTGCAGGTATGTGGATTTGTTTTGAGTATCAGCTCCAACTCTTGGGGCAGCCCTTTGGGACTAGATACTCTGTCTACTGTATCATAGGCTGCAAAGTTTCTGTACTCTCCTCCCAAAACATCCCCAGTGTTACCCAGGACGGACTTTAATTCAGAAACTTCTGGCAAAGATCGACTAGGTAAGGTCATTACCCAATTCACAACCGACATTTTTCTTGCGTCAAGACTTGGTTGAGTTATAGAACTAGCTGTTTGGAGCAGGGGCCAACCTGGTCTCTGCTGAGTAAAATCCTCTGCAGGAAGAGAAATCAAACTAAGAGAACCTTTTTTGTGTCTTCCAATAGGGCTAAAAACTTCAACTTCGGAGGTCAGAATCCCATCATAACTGAGCCTTCCCATCTCTGATATCTCAGATTCACCAAATTCAGACTGAGTATCTTTGAAATTGGGGTTTCCAGTTAAATAAAAACTCAGGTTTGGATCTTTTCCAGGACCTGGAATCATCAAAACAAATTCAGTATATATTGAATCGTCAATGAAATATTTTCTCATTTATATAGAACAAGAGTCCGAACCTTCCGGTTGGTTTTTGGAACTCCTACTGAACACAACCTTTCCATTGTGAATTGCCATGACTTCAGTCGTCGAAGGAAGTCGCCTTGCACAATATTTAGCGATTGAAGACCAACCCCTGAGAAAAGCTTCATTCAAGACTCCAATAAAAAGATTACAGGAATACAAACTAATGCAAAATAGCCAAATACCATTATCCTTTTTCTACGTACCAGAGAGCACTAAACTTAGTTATCCCCACTATAACAGCTGATGCAGAATGGTTCTTTGCTTCCCTCACCAGAACTTTTCTGATAGAATTTCCTTTCAAGACCTCCGCCCTGAGAGCAACCTGAACAACCACAACCCCGCCAAAAAATTGACAAAAGGAAATAAGAAGTTGATAAAGTTTTCGCTTTACCCTTGGAAAGTGACCAAACGCTAAAAAAGAAAAACCAAGAGAAACCAACCTGTTTTTGATTACACATCCCTTTATAGTCTTCCAAATAATCATCCAACAAAGCTTTCTCTCTCGGGACGGAGTCTGTAAGATGAAAAATTAGGTAAGAACTCAATAGGTACAAGTAATTTAGAATTAGAAGCAATTTACAAATGCCCATACCAGTACCAGAACTCCTACAAACATGAATGGCAATCACGCAACCTCCAGGATCAGCTACTTTCATAACAGCCCAATCCATTAACTCTTTAGAATGGCCATCGAATTGTATTCCCACCACCAAAATTTTCCCAAGCCTCTCCACAGTCATTTTTCCCCTTAGTTAATTGATGGCCAATATTTGATAATTTCACCTTCTCAATACATCCATAGGGTTCCTCTTACTTGCATTTGCAGGAATTTTGCACGTACTTTTTCAATTCTCGATATGATCACAATCTGTACCAAAAACATTGAATAGTTACTTCCCACTTAAATGCATCATACTCCAGCCGACAATAAAATGTATGAAATTAATTATTCGAAAACAATCAGTAAATCCAAATCTCCAGTTCTAAAGCGTTTCTCTAAATGGAAAACTCTCGTTCCCGCCAATGAATATAAAACTAAAGCAGAATCAATAGATACGATATCGATACACGTTGAATTTGCAAAAAAATAAACAGGATCCGACAACAAAAGCCTACCTAAAATTTATGAATAATTCATACGATTCAAAGCCACCAAAACATATAAAATTTGAAAATGCATCGCATACCTACTTCAACTAACAAACAATTTAATATTTAATATGTGGATCGTAAGGTGGCAAATGGTGATAAATCTTACTTGAGCAAATTGAACTGTTTAATTTATCTTACTGAAAATCAAAAGAAAAATAATATTTGAATTTGATATGAAGAAAAAGATAGAAGGAGCCATCAGAGAAGGTGCCGTGGGGAATCGTTGGTGGGGGTGTGTGTGTGTGTGTGTGTGAGAGAGAGAGAGAGAGAGAGAGATTAATTTTTAAACTATTTATTTCGTATTCTAGATTTGGTTTGTTATTCGAACAGGGCAATAATTTGCGGGAAACCCATGATATCCGGTCACTCATCACCAGCGACAATTGGGCCTCACAACTCTCGACCGGCTATTATAGGTCGACGACAATGCTGTCTAGTTTGATTTCATTACTATGCAAAGAAAAAAGGTTTGATTTTACGTTTAGCTATACTCAATTTGATCGGATCGAACTGAACATGCAAAATGTGCTAATTTTTGTGCACTCTATTTCTTGTGCGGTCGACTTTTTTTTTTTTTTTACATAGAAACCCGCAGTCGCTACCCGCTAGCGGAACTCCGACCACCTAGAAGGGGCGGAGACCCGACTACTATGAGTACGCACTAAGTAAACTTCACTCCATATGCAGTAGCCCGCAAACAACATCAGAGAGGCAAATAGAACGAGGCAAGTCTGATGCGACGAGCTCGATCGAAAAAGTGTTGGAAGGGGATTCGAACTCGTGACATTTGATATCCGTATTCACCTGCTCCACCAATTCTGCCACCCCGAAGGGATATGTGCAATCGACTTTAGTTGCATGTATGGGCGGCATAATATCTCATAGTTTGTGTAGCAAAATAAACGTGGTCCGCTTTGATGGGGGTCCATGAAAAGTTATTGTTGATAAATTAAAGATTAATATATACACAATAAAATAAAACATAAGAATTAATTAGTCTTTAATACCTACTATTTATGAATTCTTGCTTGAATGGTTATAAATTTACAAAATCAACCCTTAGTTCTAGAGTAATTGCAATGATTCTTACAGTCACGTCTCTTAAGTTGATAACGTTAAACGCAATTAGTCACCTTCAAGTTATAAGAAATGTCACCTCGGAATAGTGAAACATTAATTAATGATCGTAGACGCAATTAGAATCGTGTACATTATGTGAAATCTAGATGATTATGGTGGCTAAATGGGTAATTAATCTATAAGAATGAAAGTGATCATGATTAATAACTCATCCATTTTCTAATGGTCAAAATACAACAACGTTGTAATTAACGGACTATTACTTTGACTCTTACTTGATTTTTCATAGGTCCAATATTTTCAGCTATTACCTTAAAGTGCGCCTCCTTTAGTTTCAAACTAATTTTTTTAATTAATTTTAATCTTATATTCTAAATTAAAATTATGTTAGTTTTGGGTTTCTGAGGACAAAATATAGACGTCACTTTATTTGGTGAGATGTCTATTTTCATTAGAATTAGGACATGGTCACGTCTGGCGATGGATAAGAAAACTACCACTACCAATTGTTTGAGACTTTTCAAGTCAATTGCCTTAAAATTCCTCAATAAATGCATCATCGTCGTAAAGAATTAATATTCATCATTATTGTAAACCATTCAATTCTGTGTAATATTTACTCTTCGATTTCATGATAAAATCCTTTCCAAATGGATAACTAATCTAAAAATTTTAGGAAATATTTTGATTGATTTTTGAGTAATAGTGAAAACTACCGACAAGTGACATACACATGATAGTTTATTATTTGATACATTAATATAATAATTTTTAATTACTTCATACATCAAATAACAGAATGTCATGTGTATGTCCGTATGGAAATTACCATAATTTTCACAATAAATAGCATTATTCTTGATTTTTTCATGGTCAATGAAATTTACTCCTCTCGTCCCAATTATAGAGGTCGAGTTTCCTTTTTCTCTCGTCCCAAATAAATATGCTTCCTAACGTAGAATATTTTGTTGTGTTCTTTTACCAATATACCCTTATTAAATTTTTCCCAATAAATATGTCAATTTCTTGATATCATCCAAATACACACATTTCCTACTTGAAAACATGAAACAACTGTCATTTCTTCTTCTTCTTTTTCAAATTCTTTATTAGTTCCAACAAAAATTTAGTTTTACATACTGAAAATTAAATAGGGGTAAACTAGGAAAGATTTTGAAAAAAATTAATTTTTCAATGACATTAAAGAAGCTTTCTTAATCCGTCTGAAAAGCGAAACAAACCTATATAATTGGAATGGATGGAGTAAATGATTTGCTTTAAATGAAAAAAAAAATGATATAAATGAATTTATTAAGTTCAAACCATGGTGCTAACAACCAGCAAATCAAATACCATCCTAGTTTTCTTTTCCTTCTAAAATTTAGTAGAATAATTGGACAAGGAAATAAAGCATTAAACCAACCACCATCTTAATAAACAAATCAACTACTATCTTAATAATTTATTAAGAAAGGAACGTTTAGCATTAAACCAATTGTACATGTCATTATAAATAATATTATTGTAGTCATTATGTTGAGACTACTTAGAATTTTTCAACAATCTTTTGGTTTTGGTACTCCAAATTAAGGAGTCAGATCATTTCAAAATGAAAAGGCCAACTAAAATGGTAACACCTCCAAATTTAGATACCTAAATTTTGACTTTTTTAAAAAATCATATATGCGAAAAATAATTAAAATTTTCTTGTACATAATAAATATCAATGACTTAATATTTTAAAATAATTTGTGCCTAATAAAATTTGGAACAATTAAATCGAATGTTAACTTTAATTACAAAAAATGAATTCAGCAATTAATATGATAGTACCGAGTCTCTGTCATCACAAGTTGTCATCTAGAATTATCTTGTCTTCATCATCTGAAAAATGGGAAGGGATAATGTGGGATGAGCGAAAGCAGTAAGCAAACATCATACATATGATGCATGTTGATGATATGCATATGAATTACTTTAAAATAAAAAGTGTTTCTTATGTATTCTCTCTTAGTGTATCGCCTAACCAATCAAAATATAATGGGCAATTATTATTTGGAACTCCTACTAGTAGTACCACAAAGCGGTTTACATTATCATTGTCATTGAATATTGAATATTGGTCGAGTGCGCCAGTCCCCCACGCCCCATTTCCACTTACACCTTTCATGGTATAGATATACATCTTGTAACAAAACATTTGTGATACATATTTTTAAAAACATTCATTGACTCATGGACATTTGGAAACTATTATTTCTTGAAACTTCATGTATGATTATGGATGCATTGACATGCATGGATGTGTAATGAGAAACATTAATGACATAAAACATAATAATAAAATATCATGTTAACATAAGAGTAAATAGGATAATATATTTATACATTTAACCTTATGACATACGTGTGAATGAATACGTCGAGAAGCATTAATGACATAAAACGTAATAATCGAATATAAAGTTCACATAATAACACATTAATACATTTAGCGATATAACGTACGCACAAAAACAATGTGAGATTTACTTACTTGAAATCCTTAGAGACTTACTTTTAGAATGACAACTCGAGATATCACTAGTAGTCCACAAAGTGAACGTGCCAAAAGTCCTAATTAATTATCATTGATTAAAATTAAACTTCTACATACTCATTGATTATTTTTATTAATATATTAGATCGACTGTACTTTTTATCAAAAACAACATTTATTTAATATGATCAACAATTAGATATATGCATAACCTAGACTATATGACTACAGAAGAAAATTAATTTTAAATAATACTTAGGGGTCATGGTAAAATCTCGATTGGCCAGCACGTGTTCGGCTATCCTGAGAAGCTTGCTAGTAAGTAATCATTTTAAAAAAAAAAAAATCAATATGGACATACACCACCTATATGCTAAGTGGTTTTCGTAATCGAGTTTAAATCTTTTCCCTCGTGTTATTGTGTGTCTAGACTAATGATCATAAGTATTTCACATGTTTACAAGTTTATTTTTAAAGTAATAGTACTTATAAATCAAAAAAAAAAACTTAAAAGGATTACTAATCTCAATATTTATAATTAAACAAGTAATTATATTTCTCTGTCCATAGATTGATAAATAAATGTACATATAATACATAGAAATTTTCTCAAATAAAATCATAGAAAGAACTAAGTCAACAAAACTAGAAACTAAACACTAAGCATATTATAAACATAGATTAAATCATCAAAATAAGAACCAAACAATATAAAAGGAAAACTCATCACCAAAAGTCAGAATTGAATTACGAAACGTACAAACAAACGGTAGATCTTTGGATTTGGAAACAATTTAGGGAAATTTTGATCGCGTGAGGTATGATTGATTTTCAATTTCATTGGAACTCAGTATCAAATTGTTTTCTTCATGTCGTGCTTTTATTTTCGCATTCACCCGAAAATTGGCAGATTCCAATTGCTATCGCATTTATTGCATGTTACGGGCCTTCTGAGGCCCTCCACCTCGTCCATCCACCTCGTCTGCCATGTGTTGTCCGAACTGATTTGGTATCACCACGAGGCAGATGAACTGGATCCACGTCAGACGAACTGATTCCATAAATCC
>CAIGRP010025979.1:0-24944 GCA_903798385.1 Fraxinus cuspidata | reverse complement strand
GATGACAAGCGAATTTAATGGGGTTTGATACACAATGTGTTCTACGTCCCCTTTACCAAGCTCTTCGTCACGAGTAAGGCTAAATGCACTATAGTGGTAACTTACAAATAAGGAGTACCAATCCTTAATTTACTTACAACAAGGAGCACTTATTCTTAATTGACTTACAATAAGGAGCACTTATTCTTAAGTGACTTACAATAAGGAACACTAATCCTTAACAACAATCGAAAACCACCAAAATATAAATGATAANCACTTATTCTTAATTGACTTACAATAAGGAGCACTTATTCTTAAGTGACTTACAATAAGGAACACTAATCCTTAACAACAATCGAAAACCACCAAAATATAAATGATAATTTTACAATTGAAAGAACTCTCTTAACAAATGATATAATCAATTCAATTTTTTAAAGAGTTAAGATAACACTTCAATAGATAGCAAATAATAAAGATCAAGTGTTTATGTTGTAAACTTTGATAAATAATAGATAATGAAATAATTTGTATCTTGTATCAAAGTTTTCAACCTATGATCTCTCTTAACAAATAATACAACTTAAGTATGAAGAGATATTTACACTGCAATATAAGTGTTGGCAAAGAATACCTTTATCAGAAATTGAAAATAGATGATATTGAAAAGTTTTCTTGAAAAAAAAAAAGAATTTCTTGATAAAATAGATAAAACTAGTTTCATCAATCAAGAGATTCTTTGTAATAAATGAAATAGAATATAAACTCAAGTAAGTTCAATGATTTTCAGTAAATATACTCTCTTAATTGTTCTTGTAAGTTGTTGGAAATTGAATGCAAAATGAGAGGGCTATTTATAGATCAAGAGTTGAAAATCAACAACTTTCGATTGAGCATTTTGGTCGGCCGAAAGATAAAAATAGCCTTTGTATATTTTAAACCGTTGGAATTTCGGTTGAGCATTTCTGTCATTGCGGTCGAACATTCGGTCGACAGAAGTATGAGAATTTTTGGAAGTTAATTTTTATATCAAAATATTCATTTTTTCAAAAACTATTTCATATTATGAATCAAAAACATTTTTATGCAAGTAATGAATTATAAAAATGATTTGCACTTTATGCACTTGCTAAAGATTGATGAGTTGATACCTTTACATATAAATTGAGGTTTCAATAAAGAGCTTTTAAAACCTAATCTTCAAAGTTCTTGTTATATTTGAGTCTCTTTTGATTGCTTGTTCTTCAATGGATGACGATTTGAGCCTTTGAACGCTTAAGAAGATTTATACATGAAAATAGTCCCTTTTGATTGCATGTTCTTCAATGGATGACGATTTGAGCCTTTGAATGCTTAAGAAGATTTATACACGAAAAATTTTAGAAACAAGACTTGTTAGAAACATAAGTATCTTGTTTGTTAAAATCAAATCAAATGGAGCTATATTAAATCATAAGTCAACAATTTCCTCCTTTTTTATTATGACAAACAATATATGATTTGTTAAAAAATACAAGAATGCTGTCTTCATTTCCCCCCTATCTTTTACACATCAATGGGAATATTTTTCATATGTATAATCAAGTTTGTGTCTATTTTGTTTCCCATGTATATAAAGATAGCATAATATCACAAGTATACTTCCAAAACATAATTGTAATATAAAGACATGCAACGATTCATAGTATCATAAAATACATAATAAGTCGCATTCACATTTCTAATAAATCATAATCACATTTCTTTTTCCCTTTTGTTGTCTATTTTGTTTCCCATGTATATAAAGATAGCATAATATCACAAGTATACTTCCAAAACTCAATTGTAATATAAAGACATGCAACGATTCATAGAATCATAAAACACATACTAAGTCACATTCACATTTCTAATAAATTATAATCACATTTCTTTTTCCCCTTTGATATCATAAAAAGGAATGAGGTCATTGAAGTTAAAAACTTCCCCCGTAATCATGGCATAGGTGCAAGGTAAGAAGTAAAATAATGGATATTAAGCACAGGTTATAGAAGTTAAAATGTAAAGAACTAAAAGAAAAGACGTCAATCTTCCGCCGGTGGATGAGGGCCTCAAGGATAAATGAAGTACATATGTGCAAAGAATGCCTCTTGAGACATGCTCATTTGCTCTATCTTTTGTTCAAGTGCGTCCATGCAGCTTTTCACGGTAGTGGCAAGGGAATCAATTCGACTTTCTAAGATGTTAAATTGATCTTCGGATATATATTGGCCGGGGTAGGTGCAACTTGTGGATTTGTAGACCTTTGTCTTGATCGAGGAGAAACATCACCATCACAATCTCCAATATTCTACTCCGCTTCTTCTTTGGTGAATGGCCAAGTAGTGGGTCTCGAATTATTGTCGAAGCCTTGACTATGACACACACATTGCCCGTCACCTTCAACAATTTTCATGTGTTTGGTGGTGGTATCAGTGTGCTTAGGTTTAAGAATAGGCTCATCGTCTATTAATGGTACATTGAAGTGGTCAAAATGTTTTATAAGAAGCATGCCATATGGTAAGCCTAAGACTCTAGGTGAAGAGTGGACATCTTGAATAGGTTTCAAAAATATGTAAGAGAAGTCCAATTTTTGACCAACAAGAAGTGAATCAAAGATGAACAAGTCGAGATGATGAACCTCTTCGTAATGGCCACTTCGAGGGACAATGATATGTGCAATTGCATGATAGAGAATTTTGTATGGGATTGTAAGATGATTTAGGTTCAAAGTCACTTTGGTAGTTAAGGGTCGGTTGGTGAAATGACTACAAGCCTTAAGTTCATTACAAACCTAACGGGATAATTTTGGATATAGGCACAGTTATCACAATCTTCTAAATCAAGGATTTGCCGAATAGTGGGTCTATAGAGGGAAATGTGTTTATCCTTGATCGTGAAAGTTACGTGGTTTGAATAAAAAGTGACATTTCGATAAAATTCTCGAATTAACCTAGGGTAAGCATTCTCGGAAAGAGAAACCACATTTGTCCATCCAATTCCCTCAAAATATTCTTCTATATGAAAAGATGGAGCTTCGGTGTAGAAGTCGAAAAAGTCGATAGACTTACCAATTAAAATTGGACAATCGATGAATCGATCGAGTAAAGGTGTGTTAACTTCAACGTTGGACGAACTAGCTTCTCTTTTCTTCTATTTTTTCTTTGGAGGAATAGTAGGTTCGGATAAGTTCTTGCTATGACTCAATATAACCAATGAGGAAGTTTACAATAGACTAACATATAGCTCAACTGTTAAGTGCTTGCTTGGAACCTATATAATATATAACCATAATCGATCAAGCATATATCGAGGGATCCACAAGTACTATCATAATCAACAAATGCAATGTATTTTGAGTCATTTCTATAATTCCGTACTGATAAATTGCCAAGTTAAAGCTCCCGTTAAGGAATACAGTTTTGATATTCATTTGTTATATCGTATGCAATTATTGTAAGTAAAATTTGAATGGACTTTAGCATGGTTACAGGCGAAAAGATTTCATCAAAGTCAACTCATTGTCTTAGTTTATAACATTTTCTACTAGCCTTCCTTTGTATGTATGGATGTTTCCATCAACGTCGACCTTTATCTTGTAAACTCATTTATTACCTGTGGGTTTCATTCCATCAGGTGGGTCGACCAAGGTCCAACATTGTTTACATACATTAAGTTCATATCGGATTTCATGGTCTTCTATCATCTTTTTGAGTTAGGAGCTACTTTGCTTCTGCGTAATAAGTAGGTTAATTATCCTCGATTAATAATGCCTAATTTTAATCATGGATTCGTACCTTCTAAGAGATCAAATGATCTTACAAGATTTACATGGAACTAACGTGTCCTCGGGAGTCTCTACTTCCTGATCAAGAGTATGTCCATCAACATATATGAGATCAAACTCGATTTCATCTACTTGTTCAGCTATATCTGTAGATTTTTGAACTCCTTTAAGATCTATTCTGCTACCACTATTCTCTATTAAAATAAATGTTTTTCGTAAGAATATAACATCTCTTGAAACAAACACCCTCTTCTCAATGGGATTATAGAATTAAAATCTAAATATCTCTTTTGGATGTACTACGAAGATGTAATTATCGAATTTAGACTCAAGCTTATCCAATTTAGTTCTCTTCACATAAGTATCATAATCCCGAATTTTAATATGAGACAATTTGGCCTTCTGCATTTCCATAACTTGTATGAAGTTTCGTCGACCAACTTAGATGAGACACGATTTAGTGTGTAGACGTTGTAATTAGTGCATGACCCCAAAACAATTTGGAGAGTTTTACGTAGCTCGTTATTAATCGTATTATATCTAATAGTGTACGATTTCTTCTTTCAGATACACAGTTGTGCTGCGGTGTATGCTGGGAAGTCCACTGCAAGAGAATCTCATTCTCTTTTAAATAATCTAAAAATTCACCCTTTAGATATCCTCCACCTCGATCTGATTTTAATGTGAAAATACCCTTATCTATTTGTTTCTCTTCTTCTAGCCTGAATCTCTAGAAATTTTCCACCTCGATCTGATCTTAATGTGAAAATACGCTTACCTATTTGTTTCTCTTCTTCTAGCCTGAATCTCTAGAACTTTTCAAGTGTTTCATGCTTGAATTTCATCAAGTATACGAGACCATTTCTGAAATAGTTATCAATAAATATGAAAAAATAAGAAAAACCTTATCCAACAGTAATTGACATGGGTTCACATACATCACTATGTATTAGGCCTAGTAATTGTACAGTTATTTCTCCTTTTCAAGAAAAATGGGACGTGGTCATCTTGCCTAACATGCATAATTCATATTTGTCTAATGATTCAAGATTTTTTGACTCAAATATTCATCTCTATGTAATTTGGAATTGCATTTTTCATTTATGTGACCAAGTCTAGAATGTTGAATATAGGTGTTATTCATATTAACTTTTATGCCTTTCAATTATACTCATTACAGAATACTCAGTATTTAGAATATAAATGTCATTTTTTAATTTACCATAACCATCAAGATCTTATCAAGATAAAATGAACAACAATTGTCCTTAACAATAAAATAATTCATATCTAAAAAATGAAACTTATTTAATGTTCTGGTAATGGTGGGTACAAAGTAGCATTTCTCTAATTCCAATACTAAGCTTAAAGAAAATGATAAAAAGTATGCTATTATAGGCAATGCACCAATATTTGCTCATTTTCAACTCCCAAGTAAATTTTTCTATTTGGTCTACTTCTATTTATTTTCTACATATTTATACAAATATGAAATTCATATCTAGTATTTAATACCCAAGAAGCTAATGAAGTAAACATAAGCCCTGCAGTTTCTCTTCCAATGACCTTTTATTTCGAAATGATAACAAATGTTTATTTGATTTGATATTTGTCCATCTTCACTTTGACTATCTCAGCCATCTTTGATGCTTTTCCAAAGCCCCTTTAGACTTCCTCTTAGTATCCTTAGAGGAATGAATGGCTTGTCCACTACATGCCTTGATCTTAGGTTTAACAGTTTTAAGCATATTAAGCAACTTAGGGAGTGTGCATTCAACCGTATTCATGTCAATATTTATAATAAAATGTGAATAGTTCTTTTGTAGATATTAAAAAACTAAGTCAATACTTAGCTCACAATCCATGACTGAACTCAATTGAGATCACTTCTCATTGTAGTTATTATCTTTAGTACATGAGCACTGATTGAAGATCATTCTACCATTATGAACTAGTATAGTTGCTAAGATTTCTACATGTGATTATTCATCATTCAATACCTTGAGATAAAAAAATCAATGTATTAGCATTTATACTACTCTCATGTTGCTTTTGTAACTCAGATGAAAATCGATGTACTAGCATTTATAAAAAATCACACATGTTACAGTTCTATCGTCATCACTGTATTCATTATAGCAGCAACCTCTTCTTTAGTGCCTCCGGAAAAATGTTACTCAAGGACTTAACCAATTTTCTTACGCTTGAAAACAATTCTTAGATTGCGGTGCTATCAAGAAAATTTGGTTAGTTGTTAACATCCAGTATGCCTATCATATACATAGGTTACTCATATTTCAATAAACATAAATGACGAAAAATGAAAGAATGATATATAGAAATGTATCAATTAGTTTAACATGGTCTTTTATTAAATTAATTATACTCTCATTGTTTAACTCAAATTTATAACTCTCTCACATAAATTTATGGGATCCAAACTTGACTCCCAGTGGGTTGGGATCTCATTTGTTATATTTAAACCTTGAGTATACTCAACAAACCTTAATAAACCATTTGGGTTGATATTATTATCAATTGTATCTCCATACAACTTCAAAATTATTAAGCGATAACTCTTTGTTTTCACACATCTTATTTATTAGCTTAATATGCCTCTATAATTTATCTTCTTGAGTGTATTTAACAAGAAATAAATTTTATTTAAGTTAAACTCTCCATTTAAAAATATCTAATATTTAATAGTGTTAAACATATCCCTAATATACTAGCATTGAGTGTACTCAAAAGTTGAGATCGAAAAATTTTGATTTTTCACTATTGTGATGAAAGACAAATATAAATATGACTTAATATTTGAATGAGGGGTTTGCATACAAATGTTTCATCGTAATAATTATATATCTTTTGTTACATCTAACATGCAAATAAATATATATATAATCGCTAATAAACTTTTATTATCTAATCTTCATGAACCATAAGAAAGACTAGTTGGCTAGTTCTTAGTGGAATTGCATTGACTCATACAATGCTCAATCTCTATGGTCTCATCTTCTTCTTATTTCTTTAATTAGTCCAACTGCAATTTGTATCATATGTTAATTGGCACGTAGGCCCATAAAAAATTACGACGGGTTCGCAGGTCCAAAATAAATAAGACATATGGATCATAGCAATTAAGGTTGTCCAAACTAATTTAGACATATGGATCATAACAATTAAATAAATAATTAATGGAATTAATCAATAAAATTAATTAGCGGGTTTATTTACTTAAAATCAAATCTTAATTAAATACCAAATTAGAATCCAAATCTAACTCTACAATTATGGGGCGAATTTATTTAAGAAAAAATTGTAGCAATGGTCTCAAACCTTTTCGTTCTTTGCAAACTTTACTCTAACATTTGTTTTGTCCTAAACCTTTCAAAAATATGCACTGAAGATCCAAATGGATAGTTTGACCATTAGTTGATCAAGCAAATTGATTTTGACCAATTTCAGTAAGTGCAAAATGGTAATTTTCCATATTTAACCTAAAACAATTAAAAAAAAAAGAAAGATAAAAGATAAAAAAAGTCAAGCCACCACCGCCAGCACACTACCATTTCTCTTGCCACCACCTCTGTGCCAGCACCACCACTATCGACACACTGTCGGCATCCTGGTTGTACAGCAGAGCAGCAATTCTTGGTGTCAATGCAAGAAAGATTAGTTCTACTTCAACTTAGAGATCTTCATTAGGGTTGAGGGCAAATAGTGGCCCATAAAATCCGACTCATGTCAAATTGGGGAAGAGACATATGTTCATTGGACACACCATGAAGAGTAGGTGCTTGTGGTGGTTGTCCACGATCATGGGTCCCACCACCGGTGTCGAAAAAGCCATCTAAAAGTCGCATAGTAGTTGTGTTCGAAGATGTTGTTTGCTGATTTTTGTTTCTGTGCATTTAATGATGATTCATGTTCATGGATAGGGGCGCCTTGATATGTATAATTACCTGGAATGTTGGACATGACATTGGTGTTGCTGGAATTAGAGATCTCCAATTTCTGGTCAAAGTTTAATATTTAAGTTCAAATTAAATATTAACGGAAAAAAATACAAGAATTTTAAATAAAATTTTAAAGGAGTCAAAAATTGAAATTTAAGGTCAAACCCTTAAATCTGATTTAAAAACTTTTCCAAAATTGCATTCAAAACACTTTTGAAAATTGCATTTTGACCCTATTTTAAAATTAAAATCAAGCCCTTTAATTTCATAAATTGCATGACTAACCATCTCATTAAAATTTGCAAACTGACTTTTAAATAAAAATTGCAGTTGGAGACCTCCAATTTCTCAAATTTCTCGAGAAGCATCTGTCCTAATTCGAAATATGAAAAACCCTGAAATCCTTTGGGGGATGGCGGCGTTGTTATCGCTACAACAGTCGGTGGCAAGGTGCAACGCTTCACACTGCTACTACAAATTGCGGTGGCGACTCGTTGCCATAGAAGTGCACTGTCGTGCGCTGCAACGCGATGCCTCTGCTCACAGCAGCGTGCATTACTGCATGTTGCCACCGCGGCCAGTTGCGGTTGTCGCCGCCTTGTCGGTAACTTTCCGACCCAATTTTTTACCAAAAATCAATTTTCTTTTTCATAACAGATTTTTGAAGATGAAAATTAATTTCTTAATTGCTAAAAACAAAAAATAAAAATAAAAACAATCAACTTTTGATTGTTCCAAGATGTAAAATAATTTCTAACAAGCATAAAATCGGCTCTGATACCACTATTGAGAATTTATATAGTATAGCGAAAGATAAAAAAATAATTTCAATTCCCACCAAGGATTTGCTTTGTGTTTAGATAGATATCGTGATTGAAACTCTAACTTTGTTGAATTCTGCAAACTCTTTTGAATGTCTTAAAGACGAATAATCATGATTTGAAATTCACAATTGTCCAATTTTCCAGCCTCCCATAAAAATCTACACAATGAACAAGAATGAGAGAATTAGGATTTCTCTCTCTCTCTCTCTCTCTCTCTTTTTTGTACTAGCAAAATAATGAATTGTGTTCTATTATTTCTGAAACCCTAATAGCTTATTAATATAAGTCCAGTGAATTTAGCCCGTCTCTTAAACTTAAATCAGTCCAATATTTAATTAATTCAATTAAATAAATTTGGTTCACGAATTAATTAATTCAATTAATTGATTCGAATCAGTTAACAAGCAACCCAATTAAGTAATTATCCAACACTTATTAATTAATTAATTGGTGAATCTCATTATTCTAGTTCTCATTTGTATGTGACCCATTAGATTCTCGGTCAATGGAATTATTATTTTGATCTAATCAAAATCGATAAATTATAATACCTCATTTTAATTTATCATCAATTCATATACATCTTCTCAAATTGAGATCTAGTAATGTGTTTGGGCAATGTATACGATGGGAAATGTCACGTATGACAACACCAAACTCGTTTGTTTACCGTGAAACTATAATTCTTTCGTCAAAATTCTTTTATCTTGTTCGTGGTAGAGTAAATGTGTATAATAGTCTATTAACAGTACGAGCGAGAATGAGCAATAAAATATTTGACTAAGCTGAAATTTTTACATATAAGAAGTTAAGTAATTTTGGAATGATTGTACTTTTTTAAGATGGTGACCCTGAGTGAATTGAAGGGAGTGGTTTGAAAATTGTTGTAAATAGCACAAGCATGCACAGACATATATAGAGACGTGACTTCTCATAAGTCATATCTTAGAGGACAATAATTGATGGTCCTTTTTTATTTCATTTCTTTCATGTAAGTTATCTTCATGGGTCCATTGCCAGCCATCTTGTTAGGTCCTTTTTCATTTCGTCGTCTTCAAAAATGATATCTTGGTGGGTTTTCCAGCTCTTCAATTCCCCCGCAAAGTGGCAAAGAATTGATTGTCACCCACTTGAAATCACACGAAACGTGACTTCACCCGTAGGCCGAGTTCATTTATTAAATAAATAAATAACTTGTACACAATTTTGATCAATACAATTTTGATCAATGGGCGGTGACAGAATTTGAACCACTTATATTTGCCACATCATTGAACTGCCTAATCTAGAAACTTAAGCAAATAGAGGGGAACACTTATATCTATAAAATGCTAGTTTACATCCAGTACAAATACTATTAGTATCTATACGTCACTATGGGAGGAAAAATCAGTTTTCTCAGCAGAAAACCACGATCACATATGCATCAATTGCTTAAAGGTGGCTTCGTTGGCTAGTTTTTGAGATCTCTATAGCTGAGAATCAGTTTGATAATAGACAATATCTCCAGTGTCACTCACATAGTGATCCTTTCTCATGCTTCTTATAAGAACTCCCAGCAAATAAATTGGAAGAAACCCTGATTTCTTTGGCTCCCTGTAGTACTTTCCTAGCACTGGCTTAGCTGCTTCGGTCTGTACAGAGAAAATTAGCAACCATCACATCCCAATTCACAAGTAAATTTAGTAATAAATGTAAAATAGGTTGCGGGATCGAGCAAAATGGAAACTTACTGCTTCTATTAAGTGATAGTGTGGGATTTGAGGGAAGAGGTGATGTATGACATGGGTTCCGATATCATGATGGATGTTATTGATCCATCCATAATCACGATCAAGTGTCGTAAGTCCCCCTCAAAGATAACTCCATTCCTGTTTTGAGAAGTTTATGAGATAATTATGCAATATTATAAGGAAACATGTGATTATAAGATTAGCCAAGCATGGAAAAGTAGCATTAAAATATCGATTGTCCTATATGTATATTATAACTTACAAATTGGTGTACTGACACTTCAGCTATCTGTAAAACTTTATGTAACTCCTTATTTATAAGTAGAATTATCCTTAAAATATATATACCAAATAAATACCTTTCCCCTGTACCAAGGAAGTTTCTCATCATGGCCATGGTGATGTAAGTAGGTAACTAAGTCCAGCCACATTACAAAAATCTGCAGTCAATTCAAATTCCAAGTTTTACCAAAAGAGATGAAAGTTGAATCTTAAGTTCAACACAGACTGCAAGTCGGATTACAAACAATAGTAACTTGTTTAGTAAGTTGCACTGAACGGGTCAAGAGTTAAAAACGACTAACCAAGTAAGGAATGCCATAGAGTTTGAGCAATTGAGCAGGACCCATAATGAAAGATAACCCTGCAAGAATTGCAACCATTGCTGTCCAACAAACTGTTGAGGTAATCACATCTCTTCTCTCATTTGGGACAAACAAATCACTGTTTGGGTGGAAATGAGAGCCTGTTTTCCCGGGGCTTCTACTCCACTGTCGTAAAGTACACAAAAACGAGATTGAATATGGTAAATAATGAGGAAATTGATGACGAGTTTCAAAATTTTATCAAATTAAAGGACTTGGCAGCTTACCAGATAGTTAGGGTATGCTAGCAAGGGGAAAGGCAATGTAAACCTCAATTTCTTGGTAACATTATCCAAATTCTTGTAAATATTCTCAGATAGCTGAATATTTCATTGCATGAAACAGATTAATCAGGTATGTTCTAGCTTTTCAACATGATAAAAATCAAGAAGAAAAACATTTAACAAATGACTTACTGCATGCCACGATTCATCATTCTCAACGTGGCCATGGCTCTGATGATGAGTCCTGTGGCTAATTCTCCTACAACATTCACCCAAAACCATTCATAAAGTTTATGTGCCATTCATAATATATTCAAGATTTCTCATAATTAGAAGAAATTATTTCTCATACCATCCATGGTAAGGGACAAGAATAGAAGAATGAAGAAGATGTCCAGCTACACTATTCAGCTTTGTATTATTTGAAAAACTTCCATGCCCACTGCACGAGTCAAAACCAAACCCTTAACACATACAAGAAATTATTCATAGCCATAATATGTGAACTTTAATGGAAATTAAATCAAAAAATTACCAGTCATGACCAAGAACAAAAAGAGCCCAGAACATAGTCCCCTGAGCAAACCAATACAAAGGCCAAACAACCCAGTTGTTAAAATATGCAGCCACAGCTGCTAATCCAAAAACCACCAAAACATCCCTTACAACATAGGACACAGACTTCCAAGGATCCTTAACCCAACAATGTTTCGGAATTGCTGCTTTAATATCAGACAATTTAAATGGGGGCGGGGCAGCATAGTGAAAAGATTCATCCCCATTGAGGGTTCTTCCCTCTTCTTTATTTTCTTCCACTGGCTGAATCCTCAACGGTGCACTCACTTTCAAACCCCAATTCTCTCCCTAATCCCACTTTTTAAAGTAAACAAAGAACCATTTCTAATACTTGTTCTTGAAATTCTAACCTTGGAGCGGTTAGAATTCAAGAAAGCTTGGAATGTTCTCGGTTTAGCATTGATCCTTGGAAGTGGCTTGAGCCCACATTCTGAGAGAACCCAACTGGCCATTGAGTCCACAAACTACCCAGGATTTCAGCTTTAAAGCCTCTAGAGAGAAGAAATTTGTGGACCTAAAACTACCCAACAAAAATAAATAGATGTATATATGTATATATCTGCAACAACGTATGTACTATTAGCCGGAATATGGATTGGACATGTTAATAACGCAACGGATTGTCTCCTCAAGTTTAGTTTCAACTTTCAAGAACCCAACTTGTGTTTCTTGTTGCTTGTCTTAAATCTTCAGAATCAGGCTTCAATTTTTTATAGCACGTGATTTCTTAAAAATATTGATTTGTTTGTATATATGGAGCCTCTCTTTCTTCCCACTTTCATATACCAAAACCAACGTCTCCACTAAAAGAAGAGGTAGAACGTGATTTTTATGCAAAATTGCAGTGCCCTTTTCCTACTCATAAAGTTTATTTTGTTACACATAAGCCCTTGAAGTTTTGTAATGATTCCAATTTGGTCACTTTGTTAGTTAAGTTAATGTAAAATGATCGTTAAAATACCTTGTGTACTATATAGATGTTAATTACAAGGATTAATCTACTTGTACCCCTATTTTTCACTCCTTGGATTACATTCCCTTTTTTGTCAAAAATCTGATCATGTAATGTGTTGCTAAAATCAATATATCAAAATCTATCAATTCGTCAAGGTGTTAACTAATATGTCAACATTTATTATGCATGTAGTATGATTCTAATTACATTGCTACATAAACCTTAACGTGTTAAAATGGAATGACAAAACCTTGAATCCCATGTTGTGGTATTAAAAGCAAATTTTAATAGTCGAATCAATTAAAAAAAAAAAGGGTTTCGAGCTTTTGTCATCCATTTTAACATGATTAAGACTTGCATAACATGGAATTAACATTCCATTGCATGTAGCTTTTACAGCACACATGTAGGATTTATGTTAATATTACTAACAAATTGATCAGATTGAAACTCTTAAGGAAATTTGAATGATTGGTTTGGAATAAAAAGAAATGTTAAGGACCAAATGTGTAACTAGCCCAATATTCGTCAATTTGAATTTTCTATGGTGCCAACCTTTTGGAGGATTGTTCATGGGACCTAGTAATTGGATTGGAAAATGCATAACATGAATTTTATACTTTCTTATTTTCCTCGAGTAATTTTGTTTGGTCCATTTTGAAACGTGTCAACGTGGTTAGTGGAAGACAGACGTGGTCATACTTGGGTTTCTGCTAAATTTTCATGTTCATATTGGGTTCTTATAGGCTTAAAAAATAAAATAAAAAAATCAAGGATGGCTGCAAAATGGTCAAGAGACTACTCGAATTATTACACTAAACTTAGGCAGAAAGTTTAACATACAAGTAATTTGTTCGATTTTGACAGTAATACTTTACCAAAAAATGCAATTGCTTATCAAATGTGAAAAAAAAGAGTTTTGAGTAAATATGCTTAGAGATTTATTGTTACTTAAACTTTATATTTCTTTAGGCTTAGTGAAACATGATGTTAATGTTTCATTTTCCAATCATGCTACGCAGTGACAGAAATTAAAAATAGAAGGACATGTTTTTGCAACATTATTTGACAGTTAAAAAAAAAAAAAAAAACTTAGCCAAACAGGTGCTATCAATGCAGCACCTGTCCAAAACACTGTTTTCAATCCCTATTTGAGTAGCATTATTGTTCCTTTTTATATGATTAGATGGGGATATAATAAGTTGTAGAGGAACCTAGAGCATGTTAGACACTACTTATGCTTAAAAATAAGCATAAAATGTGTAACTTATTATTAATTTTAACCAATCTACATTCAAATAAACCACACATTTAGAACTTATTTTTAAGCATAAGCAACCCTAAACGTGTCATAAAGCTGAATATTTGAGACTTCAAGGAACCTTTTTGTTTGGTATTCAGTAATGCAACTATAACTATAAATAGAACACGTCGTTTGTGATCTACAAAATACATAAACTTAAACCTTTCTTTTTCAAATATAAGAATCCTTTGAGGTCTTGCTACTTCGAAGTAAATGCTAAATAGTTTGAGAAGGCACACTATTACTCTTGAGATCGATACCAATGTTTAGGGTGCATTTGATTTGTTTTTTTCAAGTTGTTTACAGTTTTGCAAAATAATCAAAACTTAATTAGGATGATATTTTCGAAACTAATATTAAACTTATATTATAAAACTCAAAATGCGTTTTTGACATTTCAAGTGTATTAGAGTTTTCACTAAAAACACTTAACATATTGAAAATAAGTGTATAAATACAATTTTATGTAAAAATTAAAAAAAATTTCAAAAACAAAAAATTAAGTTCTAAAATAGAAATTAAAAAAATTGATATATTCTAAAAATTTTAAAAATAATATATAAAATTCTAAAAAAATTATCTAAAATATTCTAAAAAAATAAAAATTTATAAAAAAAATAAAAATATTTTAAGCTTTTAATGATTATTTACATAAAAATTAAAAATAATATATTTAAATGAACACAGATAAAAAATTTCAGTCCACACCATGAACTTTTATTTTTTATGTCACATGTGCTTGCCAACTAACTATTTTTTAGTTTTATTTTACATTTATAACAAAAAAAATATTGTTAAATTTACCAACTTGAAAATATATATATTGATAATATATTAACATAAATTATTCTATTTTACTGAATATTTAAATTTAATAAAAAAAAATGTCATAAAATAATTTCTCAAAATTCCAAACAAAATGTGTTTTGTAGTTTTCTATTGCGGAAATTGGGTGAAATAACCTCTTTTGTAAAGTTGTTCGGAAAAATATCCTTTGACCAATATAAGAATTAAAATAAATTTTTTAATCTAGTAAATACTCACTGTCCAAAATACCCCTAAAGCAAAAGAAAACAAAATGAGATAAACGAAACTAATAACTCTTCCCCAATTCAAAGCTTTATGTCAAAAAAGTTCATTATCTCCTTCATCCTACCACAAGGCTCCTTGCAATATACCATTTCCCTGTTCGACTTCATATCTTTCACCATCACTATCAACACCTTCATCCTACCACAAGCTTTTAATGTTCCCACTAACCCTAAGTAAAAAGTCTTTTATTTCTAAGAATATATTAATATGTTCTTTGTATTTCATTCTTTTGTTTCTTATTGTTCTAATAGTTTTTGGGTGCAATAATTACGAATTATTTGAATTTTAATTTATTTTAAGTGGCTAAAATTTTATTTGGTGTTTGGGGCTTCCCACTTGTTTTTGTATTGTATGTTAGGTTTAATTTTTAGATAATTAGATGTGTGTAAAACTTGTAATTGACCTAAAATAAGTTGAAAATATTTGAATTTTTTTACCATTGAGTTCATTGGTGGAAAAGAAAAATCTGAGAATATTGTGCATCGAAGTTCTTCTGATTTAATGTGATTATCATATTTTCCTTTGTCTTCTTACAAGAAATACATAAACGATGAGAAAGCATTTAATTTGTTGTTGCTACAGCAAGAAAACGTAGAAAGTAGTCATCCATGCACATTTTGGTTTTCTATTTAATTTCAAATTTCCACAAGTAGAAAGTGTTGCTCTCAATTCACGTGTGATATTAATTATCTGCAAACTATCAGTTGGCTTTCGAGATGCATGGCAGAGTTTTATCTTTCTTGCTCCAATTGCCACAACGGAAATCGCTTTGCATAGGTAAATATTATATTTAAAGCCAGTAGCTATCTCTATAGCTTGAAATGCTGCAATATCTTGAAAGGCAAGTGCATTTGAGTTAGATATAATTAAATTAAGTCTTCGTTGTTGAACACCTATTTATAATTGCATATTAATTCTATGATAGGATTAAGTTGCTCACAATGTCGTTAATATTTCCGCTTTACCTACAACCGAATATTAGTTATATTTGACAATAAGAGAGTGAAGTGAGATATTACTTCATTAAGTCATGTTTAAGATGCTCCTTATGGTATTAACATTTGTGTTTAGCTGTTGAACTTTAGTACCTAAATTGTAGTTTAAAAAGAAAATGGGGAAGTTGGTTTCACTTTTCAGCATTAGATACATGAGAATACCATGAATAATGATTCGAACTTAAAAAATCTTCACTCCTCCTTCAATGATCTTGAATTATCGAACCTTATTTTATTGTGAAATTAACATTAGGAAGCCCCATTGCTGATTTTATTGACATCCCTTTCATGATATACAATTGTTTCTGGTTCTTAATTTGTCCCATACTACAATGTTATACAACTATGGACTCAAGGTTAAAGTATAATAACAAACATACAATCTTATCGTTTGTGCCACATATGGTTCCATATGGGGTCAAGCTTGATCCAAAATTTGGATACAAGGAAATTTGTGTAAGAGTGTCCATTACATTCCATTACTGAAAATGTCAAGTATCAAATTGAGAAAAATGTAACCCTATAATTAATCTTCACCAACGGAAAAAGACCAACTGAAAATCCGTTTCTATTTTGAGGGTGCATGATAGTGTATTACTTTTACCAACTAAATTTCCACTAGTAAACATCTTTCCATTTACCAATGGAATTTTCTTTGGTAAAAACCTTGTCATTTCCAATAGAAATGCCGTTGATAAAAGTCTTTTATTGCCAACGGCATTTCCATTGCTAAAAACTTTGTAATTGCCAACGGATATTCCGTTGGTGAATCTTAATTTATTATTTTGTACTTAAAATGAATACAACCCACTAATTAATAATCATTTATTTCAAAATGCACTAAATAATCAAAATTGTCAAAACACACTAAAGCTTTAATAGATTATAAATTATTACACCAAATTTTCAAATATTAAATATCTTGTCTTACACATTCATTTCGTGATCCCAAGCTAGAAGGAAATTGGAAATTAGGTATATTTAGTTTCCTAGGCATGCTTCGCACTATTTCTTGCATCTCAACCTTGAGATTTCTTTCAACTTGTTCAAGACGTACAATGAGATTACCAATTTTTTCGTTGTTCTCATCTTTTGTATTTCGTGCAATAGTTAGCTCTAACTTCAAATTATTCACCTTTTCATCACTTGCAAGTTGAACTTCTAGGTGAATTAGGTGTACCAAGAACATGTAAAGCAGGTAGTCTAGGACAAAACCCATAAACATGACCCTTAGATGGACCATTGACACGGTGATCAATGAATCGGGATCGAACTCAAGTTGATCATCCCTAACGGTACCATACGTGGACTCAATTGAAGCCTTATAAGTATCCTGTGAAAAATAAATAATAATCCTTACTAACTATATGAACAAACTATGAAGAACATAAAATTTAATTGTACTCACATGAACTCGCTTAGATTTTTTGTCAACCAAATCACTACGTCCGTTATTCTTCTTGTGAACATGATTGAAAAAATCTAATTGGGACATTGGACGATCCATAACCTTATCCCGAAATATGCAACTTATTAATCACAATCAGTTTAAAATATTCATGAGCTGTAAAATGCAAAATAGAAATAATATGAAAAAAATAAATATCAATCTCTTCTTAGTAAACACAAAGGAGACTGAACCGACAGTATGCTTCTTCATTTCACCATCTTGTCCTTGTGCAAGACGAATTTCCTTGGCCATCTTCTCATTTTTTTTCCATTTCTAGGTATTCCAATGATTTACAAGACAATCCCAATGCTCTGCCTCACTTGTACATTTTACTTTCTTGCGAGCATCATTCATCATAGCTTTATATCTATCATTCATCGTGACCTTTCAAGTGTTACATATTTATCCTAATATATAAATAAAAAATCAATTTATAGAATTAATGAATATAAGAAAATTAAAAATATAATAAATATAATTACCATAAATCAATCCCATTAACTATCTCTTATGTGTTGTGGCTTCGAGCAAAATATGGGGTATGGACCATCAAAATATGATTTCATGGTTGCGGTGATATCACGAGGTACGAAAGTTTCCCCAAAACTACATAAAAATATAAAAAAAAAACCACGATTAGGAAAAATTCGATAAGTTACACAACCATATAAGAAACACAACATCTTTGAACACAAATCTAATAAATGTTATCATCTTTGACCACAAGTTTCTATATTTTAAATCAAAGAAAAAAAAATTAAAATACAACTTATAAAAGGAAGAGGGCAATACAAAGCGCATTGATTGGTCAAACAATCGAAAAAAGATATGATGAGAACATGAGAAATGGGCCTACATTTGTATAAAATCTTATAATATTAGTAATTCTAATGAAAAACATTGTGAGTGTGAGATATGGCAGCTTCTTCTCTTTGTTTCTCTCAACATTAATCCTTGTGATTTGAGGTCGAAACATCTCACCATGTATGTGTATATATTGGCTGTTAAAACAGACAAACAATAAATATATCCTTTTTTTCACCATCACATAATAATTAGTTTCACTCGTTTAACATTTAGCAAAGTTCTTCTCCAACAAATAGACATTTCCACTATGTCTACACAAACACCAATGCACAATGTCAAACATAATAAATATTACAAAACACCAACAAGTATGTTTCTAAATTTATAAAATCAATTGAAAATAAATGTATGCTTACGTGTTATTTTTAATAGTTATTTCGATATGTTGTGATCGATCAACAGGCATAGGAGTATCACGATTAGGACCCCTCTAGGCAAATCATCTGCATGCTCACCTCCTAACTCGTCATTCAAAGTATTAGGATCCTGATGTTCATTATTGCTCAGTGTAGACCTTCTATCACCACCATGTGTTGATTTACGCTGCCTTGCACGGCTAGATATATTTCCTCCTCTAGTCGGCGACATCCTGCATGCCAAGTAAATTGATTTAAAATTATTGAAATTTGTGCTTACATTTGTATGTGATCAATGTTTTAGTTTTAAATATCCAAAGAACAATGTTCTGTTTATAAACAATGATTACAATCAACTACAAGTGTGAAGAGAAGAAATTTGTAGCTAAGGAAATCTCATCCATGGTTTTAAGCTAAAAGAAATTGTACAAGAAAGAATGCTTCACCATCATCATTCCTTGTTGGTTAAAAATATTTCCTTCAATAAGTCCAGTTTCCCTTTATATCTTACTAAGGGATATCAAGTATATTTGAAAGATGGATAATTAAATATATATGTCAACATCCAGATATATTTTATTGATAAAGTTCATCATCCATGTGCTCATCTTCAACCTCATGATGGAAAATATTAGCCTCATAATTACCATATCCATCACGTGCAGATCCCTTGTCACCATATTATATAGATCTGTGCTGACTAACTTGACCAGTATATTTTCCGTTAGTTGGTGACAAAGTGCTTGCAAAATCGATTCAAAATAACAATAGTTAAATTTGTTGTTAAGCGGTTAATTTCTTTTAATGGTTACTGTTAGCTCTTTTTTTCTTTTAAGAATATGTAGATGAATCTTATATCTGAAAATAATTTTGAACATATAAGGTGCAGCCCATTTCACAATGCATAATAAATGTATATTTAAAATTACCTGTGACCCCGAGCCAAATTATTAGATTTAGATAGCATGTCTTCTTGATACAAATGGTTCGTCTATATCTTCATCTTCCATATTATCATTGGAAATATTAGCCTCACAATATTGATAACCATCTCATGTAGATCTCCTACCACTATCCCTTGTGGATCTCTCGTAACTTGATTGACTAGATTTATAGCCTCCTCTAGTCCATGTCATCCAGCTTGCAAAACCAATTCACAACAACAATAAGCATAATATGACGAAACATAAATTAATTACAATAGTAATAAATGAATTAATTATTTTCCTAAAAAGAAGATAACATAAGCAACACAAAAATAATGATAGTTATAAGCGTACATGTTCATCATTGTCATTTTCACTTGGATTCAATGTAGAGCTAGTAGTGTCATCGTCTACCTCATGTATGTCATCTTGTTCCTGTGAACTTTCTTTTGTATTAAGCACGTAAGATTTTATAATGTTACTAGGCTCATCTACTTCTACTTCTCCTGGAAAATCATTATCTCGAACTAGATTTTCATGATCTAATTTCGGAGTTATTGAAAGTGGTTGTATTAGGTGATTGATCCTCTTGGAATGGAAGTTCAATCACTGTATTGCAATCGTCATTTTCTGATAGAATTCCTCGAATATCAATCACATGTCGGGCTTTTGTTTTCACAACTGCCCACCGGTCACGTCTATCTCTAGAATTTGAAGGAAACTTCGTATAGTATACTTTTTGAGCTTGTTCGGCAAGTACGAAAATGTTAGTTCTCACTACTATTTTCTTATGATTAATCTCAACAAAGTTAAATCGTGGATGCATACGAAAATCATTTTCTCTGTTAAACCAATTGCATTTAAATGAGACAACCTATTTTGAGGTTCAAAATATTCAATTTCCCAAACTTCAAGTAACATGCCATAGTAGTTGCACACATAGTCATTTTAACAACTTTCGAGAATGCACACACCTCTATTTATAGTCATTCTATTCAAACTATATTCCAAATTATGGAATTTGAAACCATTCACAAAGTATCAATTGTAACAGTTCACTTTACGAGAGGGGCCTAAAGCAATGGTCTTTACTTCAGAGTCCACCGTATTCCTATCATCTAAAACCTGAGAAAACAAAATGTGGTTACTAATAGCTTGTATAGGTTATATGTATAGTATTGAGCATCTTACATATTTAGCCAATGGGAAAAGCATTTGTCACGTAATTGATCAAGATGTGCATCAAACAGTTGAGGATAATCCATTCTCATATGTTCATCAAACTTCCTATAAGTAAGATCACGATGTAAAAGTTAATGTAACTAACTGTGATTCGGGAAAATATATAATGATTATTAGTATAGCCTACCTCACAAAAAGGATAACTTCTTCTTGTTTAATAGCACGTATAAGGATGGTGCTTGTAGCTCTTCATCTTTCATAAACTTTATAATTAGAGCCTTATTATGAAGGAATGACCAAACTTTGTTAAAATTGATAATCTTTTTGCGGATTAATAGACCCTCCATCATCATTCCTCGGTGGACAATTCAATCGTGTTTCAACATTTGAGTTAAAGTATATTGCACACGACCTCCTACCTTAGCTTCACATGCTAAGCGAACTGGCAAATGTTCCATTGAGTCAAAAAATGCTGGTGGAAAATTCATTTCCATTTTGCATAATATTACAACAATGTTGTCTTCAAGTTGTTCTTTGTCTTCTACTCTTAAAATAGTAGAGCGTATATCTCTAAAAAATGACTAAGTTCAGTTAATGCTTCCCAAATTGGTTTTGGCAATAGATCTTTAAATGCTATAGAAATCAATCTTTGCATAAAGATGTGACAATCATGGCTCTTCATCCCGCAAAACTCACCATCACCCTCAACACAACGAGCAATGTTAGAAGAATAACCATGTGGCATTCTTAATCTTATAACCCAATCATATACATTCCTTTTCTGCTCTTTCGTCAAAGTATAAAATACCTTTAGCTTATAAGTATTTTTGTTTCCATCTCTAAAGCTTTTGCTGGTTGTAATAAATCTCCAAATCCATCCTTACTTCTACATTATCCTTTGTTTTTCATTTTATGTCCATAACTATGTTGAACACATTATCAAATAAATTTTTTTCAATGTGCATCACATCTAAGTTGTAGCGTATGAGTTTTGTATGCCAATAATGTAATTCCCAAAATATGCTTTTCTTTATCCTATTATGACTACATCTGAAACATTCAGTTTCTTGTCTTTTAGATGCTTTGTCATAAGGAATGCTGGGAATGTTATCAAGCATACGTTGAAGAAGATCACTAGATAATTGATGAGGTGCCACATCTTTTTCAATTATATGTTTCTTAAACTTTTCTTGTTGTTTTCTTAACGGATGATCTTGTGGTAAGAAGCGATGGTGGCAATCAAAAAAACAACTCTTGCGCCCATGTTTAAGTCTGAAGGATTTAGTTAGATGCATGCAATAAGGACATGTTATTAGACCATTGTACTCCATCCAGATAACATGCCGTATCCAGAAAAATCACTTATAGTCCACATCAAATATGCTTTCATTCAAAATTTTGCTTTATATATATGTTGTAAGTTTCAACTCCTTTTCGTAAAATTTTCAAATCATCAATCATAAGACATAAATAAATATCTAAATTTTTACCTAGACTTTTAGGACCTGGGATAACCATGCTCAGAATCATGTTATCTTTTTTCATACACATCCAAGGTGGGAGATTATACACGGTGATAATTATTGGCCAACACGAGTATGGCTTAGAATTTCTGCCGAAATGTCAAAATCCATTGGTGCATAAACATATACGCACATTAAGATTATCAAGGGCGAATTCTGGATAAATTGCATCGAAGTGCTTCCATGCCTTACCATGTACTGGATGTGACATCTCTCCACTTGTATATTTATGTTTCGAATGCCATATCATCTGCTCTACAGTATGCCTTGACATATACAACCTTTGTAGTCTAGGTATTAGAGATAAATATCGCAATACCATGTATGGTACCTTACAACCTGATCTAGAAGGTTTCTCTTTCTATCGTTCCTTACCACAATTCGAACACTCTTTTGAATTCTCAGTTTCTTTATAGTACAACATGCAACCATTATCACACGCGTGTATCTTCGTATAACCAAGACTACTTAACATTTTCTTTATTTTATAAAATGTATCATCTGGGCAAATTAATAAGTAACCCAATTAATTAGTTGTCTCATACTCGCTAATTAATTAATAAGTGAATCTCATTCTTCTAGTTCTCTTTTGTGTGTGACCCATTAGGTTCTCAATCACGATATCTAACAACGTGAATTATTATTTTGATCTAATCAAAATCGATAAATTAAAATATCCATTTTAATTTATCACTAATTCACATTTTTCGTCCCAGATTGACATCTACAATGTGTCCACGCAATTCATGTAACAAGAAATGTCACATGGTGTGACAAAATCAAACTTGTTCGTTTAGCGTGAAAATGTAATCCTTTCGTCCATATGATTCGATCAGTTATGAGATATGGATATGTTCAATCTCAATTATCGATCATATCTATCATCCCACTATTAAGTCAATATAAGTCAAAAACTCATTTTAAACTTATGAGTACACCTTGGCCTAAGGTTTCATTTTCAACTTAACTAAACGAAATATACATCATAATCTCTTACTATCTAAGAGTCACAAATCATCTATTGATCATTCACAACTTTCATATAATTCTTAATATACCCAAATGATGTTGTATTAGCGATCATTGGCAGAGCAACATCCAACATCACCAAAGTATGAATGTCCTCATATAAGGCACTATGATGACCTTAAGTCAAAGGACCAATTCTGCTACCGAACGTTAGAGATTAACCACCGACACTCAAATAGTTATCAATGTGGAATCTTCTAGCGGGTCTCCAATATTTTGTTCTATAACAAAGCATTCACGTATTGATTCAAGTGTCACCACATTTTAGCTTGTTAGATCAGCTACTTACTTCACAAGTAAGAAGTGCGACACGTGATGATCTATCCGTAATAACGATATCCGTATCCCGTTATTACATACGACCACAGATAATTTAAGATTTAGTCTATTAAAATTTGTATCTCACAATCAAACTCCTTGTAAAATAACAAATTGCAAAGACTTAAATTTACGGACTCGATTATTTAATATTATTTCAATATAAAATTAATTTAAATAAAGAATATATCTTACCAGAAAAAATACATAAAAAATATTAAAGTGTTTACAACCAAGTCGATTGGGTCTAAGACATAACACTTATAAACTCCCACTTGCACAAGACCAAATCACTTATGTATCTAATATCATAAGAGTGCACATAACGATCATGCTTATACTGTGACAACAACTTTGTTAATGGATCTGCAATATTATCATCTGTGGGAATTCACTCTATCTTTACGTCATTTCTTTGTACAATCTCCTTAATGAGATGGTACCGCCTCAGCATATGTTTGGATCGTTGATGAGACATTGGTTCCTTTGCTTGTATGATGGCTCCATTGTTATCACAATACAGAAGTATGGGATCAACACTGCTAGGAACAACTCCAAGTTCATTAATGAAATTCTTGATCCAGACGACTTCCTTTGCTGCTTCAGAAGCAGCAATATACTCAGCTTCTATTGTTGAATCAGCAGCTGTCTCTTGTTTGGAACTCTTCCAACTAACCGCACCGTTGTTGAGAGTAAACACATATCCAAATTGAAATTTACTATCATCCTTATGAGATTGGAAGCTAGCATCAGTATATTCATGAACTCTTAATTCATCTCCTTTGAGAATGTTCTTAACTGCTATCCATTGTATCTCACCAGGGTTTGCTTGAAACTTGCTCATAACACTTAGAGCATATGAAACATCTGATCTCGTACATAGCATCGCATCATGATAGATCCTATTACTGATGCATAAGAAATCTTATCCCTATAATTCCTCTCATCATGTGTTTTAAGACACATATCTTTTGAGAGATAAATTCCATGTGATGTGGGACACAATCCTCTTTTATATTCTTCCATTTTAAATATTCTCAAGATTTTATCTATGTACGAAGACTGGGATTAGCCAAGCAATCTTTTCGATCTATCTCTATAGATCTTAATTCCTAAGATATAAGCTACTTCTCCTATATCTTTCACGGAGAAATCTTTGACAACCATAATTTTACCAATTGAAGCATTGGGATGTCGTTTC
>CAIGRP010025971.1:0-27902 GCA_903798385.1 Fraxinus cuspidata | reverse complement strand
AAGCAACTTTATTAAAGTATCTTTTCTTACCTCAAACTTTCGGCTGAAGATTAAGACAAAACACTGTTCCTACTTTTGAAAAGTAGTCGACAAAGTAATGTTAAATCAAGGCCCTCAATCAACTATGCAAGATTCCTCATGTTTTTACTTTTTTAGTTATAAATTCAATGTTTCTCATTCAATGTATTCAAAGTTTAGACGGGGAGATAAAATTCTCACTGCAAGTTCAAAATTTCCTTTGTATTCACTTTTTATTATCAATAAAATTCTTAAGTTCTTTTCAAAGATTTTTCTTGAATATTTTGAATTTTATTTTCTTTTAAGAATTACTATTTACACCTGTGTCAGTTTAATGTCCTTGTTGATGATATTTGTAACATGTGACTTTTGAATTTTGAGACTTTGAGTGAAACTTCCTTTGATGTTTCTTCTGAAATCGAGGTTTGTAAGAAGATGGTTTTTGATAAAAGTATTCTTTCTTTTTAACATTTCTTCTTTTCAAGAAGGAAGGAAAGTATTTTTGCTTAGTTTTTGAAGAAGGAGGAGAAATTTTTTCAAAACCATATTGTTCACAAAAATATCCAAGTTCTTTCTTTGAACCAAATTGTTCTGATTTGAGCTTGGTTCTAAGTTTAAGATCATTACAAAGAGAAAGTCCCTCTTTGTTAATGAAGTTGATAATTATATGTGTGTGTGTGCGCATTACAAACAAGGTGAGAACTCAACATACCTTCTTTATTTTTTTCAAGTATTTTTCTAAAAGCCCTTACTTTGAAGGCTAAAAATGAAATATAATTTTTATGTCAAAATATATGTACTTACTATTTTATCTTTATTACGGATAACTTTGTATAGTCAAAATGGTAGGTGAGCGTTACTAGAATCAATGTGTAATGTCCGTAATTAACACCTAATTAATTGCATTCCAAATAATTATATAATTATAAACCATAATGTGTAAACCATTATTAATCCATCCATAAAACTATATAATCCCTAAATTTTTGAGTAGTAAGAGTGTAGTGGGGATAGCTCAGATGGTAGAGCATCAGAGTGAAGATTTTAATGTCTTGTGTTCGATCCACGTTCACCGCATTTATCTTTTCTACTTATTTATGCTGCTTTTGGTTTGGCACTTGACTCCTTGCACAAGTGAAAGGGAACATTTGGAATGGGAGTCTTGACTAGGAGATGGTAACTGAAATTGAGAAAAGGTCAAAAGTTTAATAACTACGATATTCAATTTCCAGATTTTAAATTCATTCATGAAATGTCGAAAGTTTAATAGATTATCGACTAAAATATATAATATTGGAAAAAAATAAATATATTATTTTCAAGTTATGTTTGCACGTTACACATTGTATGCATGACAATATTTTTTTTTCAATCTGTTTATTTAGTTTAATTGATTAAATTTACTTTCATGACATGTATAGTTCGATAAAATTAATACTATTGGACAAAATTTTAAAAAATATATATGAAAATAATTCATTAATTTACTGTCATGTTATCTTATTCTTTAGTTGTTACGACCATTGTTAAAGATGATCAAACCACCTAAAATGTGAAAGTTCTCCTGTATAAATGGTCTCCTACTCATGGAGGATAGAATAATATATGTCCACCGTTGACGTCATGTCAACGATCAAACATATAATTTTTTACAATTCAACGTTAAATTGTCAAAAATTACAAGTCCACGTCAACGGTAGACAAGATAACTCGTATCCACCATGAGTGGGAGATAGACCAAGCTCTCCTAATGCAGTTTTGAATTGTCAAAAATTATAGGTCAGTATCAATAGTGAATAAGATAACTTCTATCCACCATGAGCAAGAGATAATTATTGAGTTCTCCTAATGCAGCTTGAAAGTGCTATACACGTCTTCTATCACTATATGTAATATACCATTATTTGAGTGGGAATAGACGTTAACCTACCAATATTAAATTATATACACATGACACATGGACGACCGACAGTTTTATATATTTGGGGTAGGCCATTATTCCAACTCAAATTAATTAAGCTTTAGGTATCACTTACTTCAAAATTTAATCTATTTTAGTTATTCCCAACGGTCCATTATATGTAAAGATTCAGGACACTCTGGCAACAAAGATATTCAAGAACATATTCCATTATGGATGTGGAACGAAATAATTTTTAATTCGAGAACATATTCCATTATGGATGTGGAACAAAATAATTTTTTGGTAACCCTTCGAAGGATTCTCTCAAATTTAATTACGTTTCAATTTTACAATACTAGCATATCTAAAGAGAAATATCAAAATTAAACTGTTGCAAGTTCGTAGAGGTTCAAATTGTTAAGAGATAAAATCTCACATCAAATAAAGATAAAAAAAATATATAAACTAATTATAAGAGTTTATGCTACTTTTCTTAATAATGTTGACTTTTTAATATGGAACCCGAGTCTCAATATAATATCAAAGTTCATTAAACTTCAACAAGCAGTTCGATCTGATCAAAACTTAAAAATAACACGGAAATTTTAAGATTAGTTTGCTCAAATGAGGTACGAAAATTTTAAAATTGATTTGCTCAAATGAACCACCATCTCACATGGCATGTTAAAGGTATATAATTCTATATCGAATAAAGACTGACCAACTTATAAGGGTTTGTACCACTCATCTTAAAAAAAAATTGACATTTTAAGATGGAATCCCAAATTTTAATATAAATTAGAGAATGAAACAAATTGTATGCTCAAAAAATTTAAAATACAAAACTTTCAATTTATTGAAATTTTTCAATTTGTCAATATATAACCTTTTTCTTTTATTATTATAATAATAATTTTTTTTTTCGTAACCAGGAAGCTTTATTCATTTATACACCGATTACAAGAACATAAATAAAATGTGGGCACTTTCCAATCCACTGCATGACTTTCCAATCCGCTGCATGGCTTGTCCTGCAAACACGTCAAAGAAAATTTTGCTAGGGAATAATGTAACAACTCACACAAAAGAAAACTAACGTTAGAAAGTAAAAACAAAAAAATCAATTAACATTTTGTTTCTATATAGGGGTGTCATACAAGGTGAGTCGTATATCAGCTAGTCCTGAACGCGACTCGAGCTGCTTTGACGCAAATTGTGAGGAGTTAAACTTGATTTTCCTTGTGATATGGCTTGCAAATGAGCTTGTTGGCTTACCTTGCGAGCCCTTACAAGACGGGCTATTTTAGTTCATCCACAACTTTCCTGCTTTTGTAACAAGTGAATTTAGTAGACGAGATTATTACTTTTTTTTTTATCAAGTTCAAATGAGATTGTTTTGAGTGATGATGATTGAAAATATGCACATTATTTTATAATCGAACATTTTTTTTTCTTTCAAGAAATGTGAGACCCGTTACCCATGTGTCACCCTCATTAGTAAATATTTCTATAGCCTTTTACAATGAAAGAGAGAAGATATTCCTCAATTCCAAAAGTGTGTCGTGATGAAAAGTCAAATTCATAAATGTTATCCATTGACGTACGATTTTTATTCTTGCTGCTACGTTATTCCATCCACTACTCTTGTTTTGAGGAGTGGAACATTATTTGATGTCAATTCAAAATAATTTAAACTTAACTTTTGCAATAAATATTTCCTATGTCATGGGAATAATAGAATTATGTAATTCGTTTCCAACTATACCCATTTATATTTTCCAAGATCAATATGCACGATAAACATATTCTTGCAGCACCAAGATGGAATGAAATATTGGATGGGCCAAGTTCTTGAATTTACTTGAATGGTGGAATGTACAACAATTCCACTATTCAATATTGTTGAGTATTGCTATTTAGACATCCACATTATGTGCGAATTTATCACAATCCAAGACGTAAAGGCTTTGGTGGGAAATCATATTAGGAATAATCTTTTATCACGAGGCTTAAATAATATTGCAATGGAATAGAAGACATGTTTTTTTATGCCATTGGCATGAAGAATGTGACATTCCAATCCTTCAAGCGTTTATTTACTACGATTGCAGACATATGAAATAAGTAGATTTCATTTATACAATTTAATTGTATTTGTTTAATTATTTAACAATTGTTTACGAAAATAATAATTCATATAAAATTTATGCTCCACCTAATTATCATTTAGATAGTCTCAAGTCCGAATAAATGTGGACGATTTCTCTTACTCTCAGTGATTTAAATTATTTTTTTTTACAAAATTAAAAATTTAAAAAATTAAACTATTAATGAATTTTTTATTAGTTACATTCCAAAAAATAATAAATAACTGTCAATTTAATTAAAAAGTAGGCGAGCCAACTCAGCTCGCTCCAATCAACTAGTTGGCTGGACGAGCCGAGCCAATTTTTAAGTAAATGAGCTGGTTTGTACTCAACTTGCCCCCAAAAGAAAATGAGCGAGCTCGTAATGTGGGTCGAATTGAATCATTAACATTCCTATTCCTATAAAATCATGTCAAGGTGTTAAGCGTGATAAAATATAAAATATTTCTAGAAATTCATGCTAAATTAATTACACTTGAACAGTGATATATATATAAAAAATTATTTTAGTAAAAAGTCCATCTAGTCAAAAGTTTTATATCTTTATCTACCTACTATACCTAGATGAGAGATTTGATAATGACACTTACCAATTACCATGTCTGTTAAAGCACCTGTTAACAATCATTATTTTAAATCTTTTTTTTCTAAGTACTAATTTTCAACCACACATTCACATGATAAAACATTTTGTACCTAAATTCAAAAATTTTCCATACTTTTTTAATCACTATTCTCCTAAAAATCACTATTCAAAACTTTATTTTTCTAAATAATATTTGTCAAACTGGGCTAATTAGAAAGAATTAGTACAAACGAAGAGAAACATACAACCTTACATCTCGATATACAGTATAAGAAAGAGCTAAGCCCCTACTTAATGATCATTATTGTATACAAAAATGTTTTGAACAATGATTTTTTTAAAAATGGGTGGTCAAAAGTGGAAACAAAATTGAGTTTATGTGCAAAATATTTTATTTTGTGATGAGTGATAGAAAATGAATATAAGAAAAAAATTATTTTGTTTTAAGGGGGAGGGCTAATTTTTAAAGACTTTTAAAATTTCCAAATATTACTATTGATTTTGATTTCCATTGAAGTATATGCTTGGGAGTAAGTGCAGCGTATTTGAATTTAAAACATGCTTCCCATTAGAAATTGTTACAATTTCGTGATTTGACGTTGAACTTATTTTTGTATATGTTTGCTTTTGTTAAAAATCATATTTTTTTGGTATATTTTGATAAAAGTTGATTAAATATACGACTAAAAGTTGATAAAAAAAAATTGTCGATCTCATAAAATATATGATTAAAAATGAATTTTAAATAACGAAATAGGCTTGATTCTAACAGCTGGAGTTATGAGAACAAAAAAGATATTTAAATGAGGAAACATGATTACAAGAAGAAGGTTGCACATGATATGCAGTTCAAAAATTGTATTCAAATATTTATCATGTATGGTTCCTTTCAATGCATTTGGTAGACATTAATAATAAATGAAAGTGACAGATACTTAATTCCACAAGAAAAAAAAAATCTTCATTTTAAAATTAATAACGCAAACAAAACACAAGAAAATGTTATATCTACATATATTACTAGATAATTACTAAATAGACATTAATGTTAAGATTATAGAGTCAAATCATACTGAGTCTTCATAATATTTCCTATCATATAAAAAATTATTAAGACACCTTTCGACTTTCGTGTTTTACGAATTTTTTTTTTATTCCTTTTCTTTATTATAGTGATTAATCGTAACAATAAATAGAGCTTAATCAACCATAACAATTTATTGACCATTTTGTATATACTACAAAATGTTAAATGTGGTATTTTTGTTTCTGTTGTGAAAAGAAAAAAAGAGAGAAGGGGGAATAAAAGTCAATAAATTTGTGTGTATTATAATGAGAATTAAAATCCTATATTTATAGGGTGTGATTAGGAATACAATGATAATAATTTCTAATGTTACAGAATATAATTGTCATTCACTAATAAACTTACCATTTATAACACTCTCCTTAAATGACACTTTAAAAATAATTCTGTATCATTAAAACGTTGTTTGATAAAAGTTCAATGGGACAAAAAGAAAATCAAACGAAGAAAAAAGAGTACAGTTATTTTTAGAGTATTAAAAATAAACGCTACCACATTAAAACCTTATTATGAAAACCTAGTACGATAAAATCTAAGCGAAGAAAAAAGAGTACAACTACTCCCACTTATATTATTCACTGAAAATCTTTAAGTCGACGTATTGTAATCTTGTGAACCAATTTCTTGAATATAGATGTTGACGGTGTTTTTGTAAATAAATCAGTCATGTTGTCACTTGAATAAATTTGTTGAACACGAAGCCATTCTTCTGAAGCTCATGTGTATGAAAGAATATGTTTCGTTCTGTCACATTTGATATAATCTCATTTGAGTTATATAATACAAGCAGCATTGTCTTCATACAAAATTATTTGACTATCTTTTATTGAAATTAATTAGCATAATACTTGGATATGATGAGTCATGTTTCTCAACCATATACATTTTCGACATGATTCATGAATTACAATAATTTCAGAATGATTTGAGGATATTGCTATCTAGGATTGCTTCACAGATCTCCATGATATAGCTATTCCTCTACGCATAAACACGTATCATGCTTGTAATTTAATTTTATGTAGGTCAAAGAGATAACAAGAATCTGCATACCCACTAAAGCAAATCTCAACATTTGAGAATAAAATAATCTCAAATCAATAGTACCCTTTAGGCGACGAACAATATATTTAACACCATTCTAATATTTTTGTGTTGGTGTAGAGCTATATCTTACAAGGAGATTTACAGAAAAAACCATGTCGGGTCGAGTACAGTTTACAAGATAAGTTAATATTCCAATTGCACTAAGATATGGTACTTCATGATCAAGAACTTTTTCTCCATTTTCAAGTGAACGAAAATGATTTTGTTTTTCACAGCAAGTAGCCGTGGCAATGGACCGCCGAGCCGGCTCGGCCCATCTATCCATGAGCTCGAAGAGCCGAGCTCGTAACCTCACGAGCTGAGCCCACGAACTTTTTTTTTAAATTTTTTTTGGTTTTTTCTTCACATTTTTTACGAGCCCACAAGCTCGACTTGTGGGCTCGTGAACTTACCACAAGCCATTCGCGAGCTCGAGGAGTGGAGCCTTGCTCGCCGGGCTGGGGCTCGACTCGTCCTCAAGAGCTCATAACCTCACAAGTTGAGCCCACGAGCTTTTTTTATTTTTTATTTTTACTTTTTTCTTCACATTTTTTACGAGCTCACAAGCTCGACTCGTGGCTCGTGAACTTGTCACAAGCCATTCGCGAGCTCGACGAGCCGAGCCCTGCTCGTCGGGCTCAACTCGGGCTTGTTAAGGCTCGGACTCGAACTATCCATGAGCTGAGTTTTGACAGGCCGAACCGACGAGCTACTCGGCCTTTTTGCTACCCCTAACATCAAGTAGTCGAACAACCATATGTAATGTCAATGGATGTGCATTATTCATATAAAAGCGTTTTAAGACTTTTTATGTATATGTAGATTGATGAACAAATAATCATTCTGAGAAATGTTCAATATGCAACTCGAGACAAAATTTGATTTTTTCTAAATCTTTCATCTCAAATTCATTTTTCAAATAATTTGCAGTTTTGTTGATCTCTTCAAAAGT
Source organism: Fraxinus cuspidata (assembly GCA_903798385.1). Taxonomy (NCBI): domain Eukaryota; kingdom Viridiplantae; phylum Streptophyta; class Magnoliopsida; order Lamiales; family Oleaceae; genus Fraxinus; species Fraxinus cuspidata. The sequence continues at coordinate 20,123 of CAIGRP010025971.1, read as the reverse complement.
TTTAATTAAATTTAAATTATCAATATAAATTGGTACAATTGCAAATTTAATATTTGTTTTCTTTATGAAAACACATGGGCAAATATCGTCATTTTTATAGCCTTTTTCAACAAATATCCGTTAAGGCGATTATACCACATGCGTACGGATTGTTTCAATCTATATAATGCTCTTTGCAATTTAATCGAGAACATGGTTCTCGGGCATGTATAATTTGTTCCTCGCACTTTAAATCATTAAGAAACTTTCATATATATGTCACTATCAAGTGAATCATACAAATAGGCAGTCATTACATCCATATGATGCATATCGAGCCTTTGTGACACAATCAAATTAATTAAGAATCTAAAGGTGATGTGTCCATTACGAGAGAATATGTTTTCTCATAATCAATTCCTGGTCTTTGTGAGAAACATTGAGCTACGAGTCGAGCTTTGTATCTTGTAATTTCAATATTTTTCTTTCATACAAAAACTCATTTGTTTTCAACAGGGATTACATTTTCAGGTGTTCGAACTATAGGTCCAAATACTATATGTTTCTCTAAGGAATTCAAATCCGCACGTATGACTTCTTTCTGCTTTGGCCAATCATTTTTATTTTGACAGTTTTTAACAGACCGTGGTTCATAGTCTTCATTTTGTATAATATCAAGAGCTACGTTAAAGGCGAAAATATTGTCTATAACAACATTATTTTTTTCCCATAATTTATGATATAACATATAATTTATTGAAATATCATTATTTTCGAACACTTGTGGTTTTTCAGGAACCATATTTTTATATTTGATTGATCAATCTTTTTTAATATTAATTCTTCTGAAGTTTTTGATTGGTTTTTCTCTTGTACTTTTATTTTTCGTGGTACAGAGTCTTTTGAACCAACTAGTCGACCACGTTTCTGGCGTATTTGAGATTCATTTATTACAGCAAATTGTCCTGCAGGGATATCAATTTTTGCTGAAATATTTTCTACTGGTATATATGACTTTGACACTTTTATTGTGTCAACAAATACATCTAGTAATTAATTTGCAACACTTTGCAAATGAATGATTTTTTCAATTTCTTACTCACATTGATTGTTTCGAGAATCAAAGTGATATAGAGCTGTTTCATTTCAAGAAATTTTACCTTGTTTATTGGGATGTAGTTTTTCCCTCCCAAAGTTGGAAAATTTATTTAATTAAATGACAATCTACAAAACGTGCAGTAAATAAATCACATGTTAAAGGTTCAAGATACCTAATAATAGATGGCGAATCAAAACCCACATAAATTTCAAATCTTCATTGGGGACTCATTTTAGTCCTTTGTGCGGGGGGATATGGACTTGAACCGCACAACCAAAAACCCATAGGTGATAAATATTAGGTTCATGACAAAATGTCTATTGCAAATGTGAATATTGATAATATGCAGTTGGTCTCATACGAACCAATGATGCATTATGTAATATGACATGACCCTAAATAGAAGCTGTAAGTTCTGTTTTCATAAGTAATGGTCTAACAATAAGTTGTATACATTTAATAAATGACTCCGTTAAATCATTTTGTGTATAGACATGTGCAACCGAATGTTCAATAATAATTCCAATTGACATGCAATAATCATAGAATACTTGAATTTACCAGCATTGTTAAGACGAATAGCCTTGATTGAGTAATCGAGAAATTGCGCTCATAATTTTATGATTTGAGCAAGTGGTCTAGCAAAAGCTCTTCCTAGTGGAAAGTATGCAAACATGTAACAATTTAGTAGAAGAATCAATCAATACCATAAAATAACGAAATGATCTACATAGTGGGTGTATTGGCCTACATATATCTCCATGAATCATTTTCAATAAAGTTTGAGATTCAATATTGACATTTGTAGTCGAATGTACAATGACTAACTAGCCTTACGAACAAGTTACACATGGATAATCATTAGGCAAAAGAATCTTCTGATTTTTTAAAGGATGTCCATGTGAATTGTTTATTATTCGACACATCATTATAGCTCGTAAATGTCCAAGTTAATCGTGCCAAAGTATAAATTTTTTTGGATTAATGAACTTTTGGTTCGTGATATTATTTGATTTGATCATTTTTTAAATGTATAATACATGTCAGATGGGGAGTGTATTAAGTTTTTCTTTATCTGCTTCTGGCTAAATACAAAAGAAGTTATGCAAATTGATATCCATTGTAGCGGATATTTTTAAAACTAACCAAATTTCTTCTAGATTTGTTAGAATAAAGTGCATTGTCAATATATAATTTTATATTATTTGATAAAATAATACAAGCTCTTCCGGAGCCTTCAATAATATTCGATGCTTCTGATATGGTTTTAATATTATTTTCTACTAATGTTAAGTCCCGAAAAGACTTGTTGTCTTTAAGAGTAAGCAATTAAACAAATATCTCGACAATTCATCTAGAATTTTGTGATATTTACTATTTGAGTAACTTTAACATAAAATAAAAAACAATTAATCTCGAAGAATATGATTAAATATCACACAATAATTAATCAAGTAGTCAATATCAACATGATATAAGTTACGTATTTTTCTTCATGATGTTTTTTGAAACATGTATTACTTCGGGAGTACGTTGTATTTTACTATTATTTCGTTAAAAGTAATATATCAATATTCTTCTTGGATATTGAAAATTAAATTCATACTTTTCAGGAGTAAGTAATATTTTTCTGGAATATTAATTATAACGTTGTGCTATTTCATGAGCAACAACATGATAAATTATTAATTTAAAGTTTATGAAAAAACATCTAAAAATATTTAATAACCATATAGACATGATATGAATTGACTAAAAAATTCCATGTCACCAAATTAACGTGTTGTGTGATATTAATTCCTATCTTGTTCATCAATTGGAAGAAAACATGAGTAAATCTTGATAGACAAGAATGATACAGAAATGGTTTATTAATGGTTTTACAACAGTTTCCTTTAGTTATCTAAAGTGAATGCACTTGCTTGGGAGTTATTTAGAAATGGTTTTAAATTATATATAGAAAAAAATGAGTGATTAATATTACCTAATATGTAGGTATCATTTGATTATAGAAAATAACCAAATAAAGGCTATCGTGCTTAGGAAAGAATCTTAACCTATTCTCTCACTTCATTTCTTTTTCATCGTACCACGAGTTTCACGCTAAGATTTAAAAAATCATCACCAATATCTTGGTAGATGGCCAAGATAATGCTTTGGACAAATAATAGGCTATGATTGGTCAAATGAAACCAAAGAACATGGAAGTCTGCCATGAATCCATAATTGGAAGATTTTTTTTTGTTTTTCATCTAATTCTTTATTGAAAAAAATATTGATTTTAAACATATATTGTTGTTGCCACAATCTCCGTAATTTCACAAATAAAAACATGTCTCTAATCAACTTTTTTCAGGCTTTAGGTCCCACTTTATTGTTAGTGCCGTTTTTACTGCTAAATTTTATTATCTAAAAGTTTAATATGTTAAAATATTTTAAAAATAATTTGAGTCTCAAAATGCACGCTGGATTCAATTTTTTTTTTTTTTTAAATCAAAGTTCTAACACGTAAAACTTTTATAATTGGTGACGAAGAGACTTAAAACTCATGACATCTATCTACTCCAATTACCATGCTAATTGAAACACATAGTTGGCGGAGCGGTTGTGGACCCTCAATGTTGTGGTTCAACTTTTGAAACACATAGTTTACACATAATCTAAAAAAAATAGGACACATATTTATTAAGTTTACCTAGATCACGAGTCCTTGTTGGATGGAAACCGTGAAAATTTAGGGTTTTATGCACCAAAATTAAGGGAACTATGAAGGACTAATGACCAATGTACTTTATTTGTAATAGTTTGAGGACCGTAATAATAAATAAAATTTCTAACTCTTATTAGTATATAAAGTTAATTTTAAAGTGTCAGTATATTTATATTCAATTAAAAATCGTAAAGAATTATGCTATTTACAGTCGCTCGTAATCGTTCTATACTAGTACATACGTTGATTAACGATTTGATAAATAAAGTAGTAAATAACTACTACGTTCAATCGTAAATAACACACTATTTATGGAGATGGTCCCACTCCTGGGGTTGGTGAACTGAAGACAAACAATTCAAATACAAGTTTCACCGATAAATTGCATACAAAATACAAAATAAAAAAAATTAACCACTTAAATATGTCACTCTCACCAACCACTCTAAACGATCCTGACCATTGGATTCCGGATCTGACAGCTGAAACACCGCAATGACACACAACTAACTCATTTTAACTTATTGTCAACTCCACGACGTACCCCATAGACCAAATATTTGCTTATAAATAGACTCAAATCCATTGTCAGAATTGCAAGCATTTGGTGAACCTAAAGCTATTGTACCCAAGAAACTCTCTTCTGTCGGCAGTTGGGTTCATCTTTGAGGTACGAGAATTTTTGGAAGAACCCGTTTTGTTGTGTATAATGTTGTTAATTAATGGATCTGAGTTTTTGTTTGCTTGAATTACGTGGGGATTATGGTCATGTTTACTTGAACTTGGTATTGTGAGATTATTAACTATTTTGAAGTTTTATAAAGTTTTTCTTGACAGATTATATGTTGAATCAGTGTTAAGATTTAGCTATTTCCACTTAATTTCATTGTACTTTTAGATCTTTGTGTTACAAGGAACCAGTTATTTACCTTAACTTGATGTGGGTATTCAGAGACTCAATTTGAGTAGAAGGGATCTAATTGCTTTGAGTTTTCTAGTAGATCTAGTAATGCATCAATTATAGTGGCGAAAACCTCTAATTTAATGGCAATTAGACTTTGTTCTTCTTGTAATCTGGGATCAACCTCATAAGACGAGTCGAGAAATTGATTGAGAATAAGGTTTAGTTCGTTGTTGTCTCTATATATGGATTTAATTTCTAAGAAATGTCTTGGACAAAGTGAGATCTAGATCTGAACTTAAAGCTTCCAAACTAAGCAGTTTGGGTGATGGAGATTGTTGATGACTTCATCAGAGTTCGATTTACATGATGTCTATGTTGCTTTCCTTGTATTGGTTAGTAGTCAAAATTTGCTGCAATAAATATTTAGGATAGTTTCTTGATTTTCAGTCTCCATGTTCAGAATGAATTTAAGTAGTTAAAATCAGTAGATTGGCTATTTTGATCCCCTCAGAATCAGATCTATACTAGATTTGAGATGCCCTCCACCCACCTGAAAGTATCGTTTTTATCTCGAAGGCTGCTCAGCAAGTTTATCTTGGTAGCATAAAAAAGAAAAAGCAAAGAACTTGTGGACCCTTTGTTTCAATTTTTTTTTTGTAAAGTTGGCTTCCTTATTTAGCTCAACAGGTGTTGATATTCTTTCCAGGTATAAAGTTAAAGAAGCACCCTTTATTTTCGAATTTATTCTACAGAATCTACTGGTGCATAATAACTAACTTTTTCTATTAGTCTGCAAAAGAACTTGTCCGTGGATGTATGACTTATTCGGAAATTGTCAATTGCTTTTCCCTGGCATGTACTTTGTGTTCTTTTTTCTTCCAGCACTCATGAAATACACATATCTATTCGCTTGTAAGAGAAGTGTACGAATGGTGCAAATTCATACGCACAAGTTACTTGGTTTTATAGTGATTGATAGATAGTCCGATTTTATAAATGTATGTTATATTTTCCTTACATGACAGGATTGAATTCATCTTAACCACGATGAACTTAGACTATTTGAATGTAATTTTACCTTGTGCAGGTTGAAAACATGGACACCTTCCTATTCACCTCTGAATCTGTGAACGAGGGTCACCCCGACAAGCTCTGTGATCAGATATCAGATGCAGTGCTTGATGCCTGCCTCGAACAGGATCCTGATAGCAAAGTTGCCTGTGAGACATGTACCAAGACGAACATGGTAATGGTCTTTGGTGAGATCACAACCAAGGGAAATATAGACTATGAGAAGATCGTTCGTGACACCTGCCGTAAGATAGGATTTACGTCTGATGATGTTGGTCTCGATGCAGACAAGTGCAAGGTCCTAGTCAACATTGAGCAACAGAGCCCTGATATTGCTCAAGGTGTCCACGGCCATCTAACCAAGCGTCCCGAGGAGATTGGTGCGGGCGATCAGGGTCACATGTTTGGCTATGCCACTGATGAGACCCCTGAGTTCATGCCTCTCAGCCATGTGCTTGCTACTAAACTAGGTGCCCGCCTCACTGAAGTCCGAAAGAATGGTAAATGTCCGTGGTTGAGACCTGATGGAAAAACCCAGGTTACAGTCGAGTACTACAATGACAATGGTGCGATGGTTCCAGTTAGGGTCCACACTGTTCTCATCTCGACTCAGCATGATGAAACTGTTACTAATGATGAGATTGCTAAGGACCTTAAGGAACATGTCATCAAACCCATCATCCCTGAGAAGTACCTGGACGAAAAGACAATCTTCCACCTGAACCCGTCTGGCAGGTTTGTTATTGGCGGCCCCCATGGTGATGCTGGTCTCACAGGTCGTAAAATCATTATTGACACCTATGGAGGGTGGGGTGCCCATGGTGGGGGTGCCTTCTCCGGAAAGGACCCGACCAAGGTCGACAGAAGTGGGGCCTACATTGTTAGGCAGGCTGCCAAGAGCATTGTTGCCAATGGCCTTGCTCGCAGATGCATAGTGCAGGTCTCATATGCCATTGGCGTGCCTGAGCCATTGTCCGTGTTTGTTGACACTTATGGCACCGGGAGCATCCCGGACAAGGACATCTTGAAGATTGTGAAGGAAAATTTCGATTTCAGACCCGGAATGATTTCCATTAGCTTGGACTTGAAGAGGGGTGGCAATGGAAGGTTTTTGAAAACCGCTGCATATGGCCACTTCGGAAGAGATGACCCTGACTTCACATGGGAGGTAACTAAGCCCCTCAAATGGGAGAAGCCCCAAAACTAGCTATGCTCATACGTTCTTTAAAGTGTGCTGAATAATGTGATTGTTCCTGTTTCATGGTCTTTGACCGAGTCATATTCGTCGTCATGCTTTCCACTTTTTTATTTTTATTTTTTAACCTTCAGTTTGCCTTGAGCGTTCCTTGTGAAGAGATATGGATGATAATGTGTCATAAAATTCCTTCTTGTTTAGAAACCTATAAACATAATGAATTGTATGTTCATAGTGTTTCTATATGGTTAATTCTATGTTAAATTTGATTTCTCTATATGAAAATGTATTAACTACGCAATCGACACGCTTTGTTATCGACTAATTTCACTCAATGCCCCTGCGAACAAATAGCATTTTAGTGTACCAAATCAAAGTCATTATATGAAAAGCAATTCATTAACAAGAGGTTTAGGATTCATTTTGTTAATCTACATCTCTTGCTTCATAATACATCTTTACAACGAAATATTGTTATGGTGATTACTAACGAATAGAAGAAATGCTTTCACAAATTATTGTTATGAGAATCCTAGCCCTCGCCTTGTACTTAACATTCCATTTCGATCATGGACATTGGCTGCTCTGCACCAACAAAATCAAGAAATAGGATACATTGAATCCATGATCAAATGATTAAAAAAGAAAAAGGGTAGGCAAATGAATACACGTGTGATGATTAACATAGACAACACACGAGCATGCGTGCAAATGGAGAACTGATGAGGATTTTTGGCTTGTGGAGTACCGATATCAGCATTAAATGTTGGATAAAAATTAGTTGTAAATACCTTTAAGAAGATCAATTAAAATGCAGAAAGTGAGATAACTTCTCGATGAATCAGGACTAGAGACATCACAATGTCTTACGGTGAAGTTGTATGCAATAAACTGTTCCTACCTCTTTGGACAATTACTAAAAGGATACAACGCTTGAATCACTTGTGCATCAATCACAAGAGATTTTTAGAATTCTCAATATTATTCCAGAAAAATATCTCCAAAAATAATATAATATTAGAAACTTATTTTTAAGAAATTACAGAAGTTGAAAAATAATTTCAATATTTTGAGAATATTTCTCAAGGAAGACGTTGTATATATTACCAGAAATTTATAACTCCCACCAATAATATGTTAGAATTCAATAATATAATATTAAAATAGTAAGTTTTACGCGGGTTTTTATGAATTCAATAAGCACCCATAACTGCCTTCAACTGCTATACTAACTAGTTTTACAAAACAATAATTAATTCAAAAATTATTAGAATTCGCGTGGAATGTGAATCGAACCTTCGACCTCCCACATAAATTCAAACCTTTTTACTACTATTATTTATACAATTTAATTATTTTTTTCGAATAATATATTTGATATATATTTAACATTAAATACTCCATCGTTTATGTAGTATGTATCAAGAGCATTCGATGTGACTTCTTACCATGGTTTGCCAGTTTGGCTTAAAACACACACCACCAGAGGATTGATTGGTTCACAATCAAAACTTCCGCAATTAGCATCCAAGAATGCTTTCATGAACCACGTTACAATGTCACAAAAATTAACATAATGGTTGATATAATGTTACATGACATTCTATCATTGGGTTGTTTAAAACTCAGTCATCGTTTTCATCAAATCACCTCCTATCACCTAAGATTCTGGCACTACTGACATTATTCTTCTAACAAAGTGGTTTAACACTGCTTTCATTTGGGTTTCGTTACAGATACTTTTGCCACACACCACATCTTTCCTACATGTACAAAACTTAATTCAAATGAAAGTGTTATATATTAAATGATAATTTGTTGGTGCAGAAATGTGACTTGTTTTTGGTGATCCAATTTGAAATCTCGAGTACAAGAGCAAACAACAATGCCCACAAGAAAAGTTACAAGACGAAAAGAAGTATTTACATTTGCCATCTATTTGCTTGATTACTCACTAGTCTATGGTTTCTGATTACAAGAATTTTCCATAAATTCATTGAGCTGGAACTCACTAAATTTGTTCATATAAATAACAAAAGTGTATGAGATCGTTGACAAACACTATTAAAAACCAGATTTTCACCTACAGATAATTACCAATGCATTTTATCCGTTAGTAATAAAAAACGGATTATCCATTGGCAAAAGTATTAGGCTTTAAATGCAAAAATTACCAACAAAATCTTCGTTGGTAAAAGTGATTGCTATTCACCAACAGATATTTCGTGTCTAATGTTGTTGTTTAATATGTGGTAATTTACCAACAACATTTCCTAGGTGATGTAATTCAAACTTTTTTTTGAAAAAATGCGTTAACATTTCACCACAGATTTTCTGTTGGTGAAAAATAGTTATATTACCAACGAAATTTTCATTGCTAATATAAATCGATTTTAATAATTAAAAAATTTAAACATTCTCCTAGAGAATATTCATATGTGAAAGGCAATTAATTTTTTCCGAAAAAAAAAAAAAAGGTAGCCTCTTTACCTATGGATATTTCATAGATGAAGATTGACTCATATTACCTACAAAAAATCCGTTGATGATATTAATCAATCTTAATAGTTAAAAAATTCAATCATTCACATACTAAATATACGTAGTTGAAGGGTAATAAAATATAAATAATTATTTATATTATAGTACAATACACTATAGCCAAATTAAAGGTACAATACAACAGAACCACAGTAAAGGTACAATATACTACATCCCAATGAAATGAATTCTTATCCTACATCGAAAGTTCACAACAAAATCTTTGAAGATGCCCTTTATAAATTAGCGGTCCAATAAGTGGTTAAACAAAATTTTGGGCATTTCAAGTCTAAAAAAATTCTAATTATTAAACAATAAAAATAAATAAATAAATATTTTTTTTGCCACGCCTCGCACCTATGTAGCTATTTTCAACACTGGTTTTTACCAATTGTAATTATAGACATTTACTAATGGAAAGTCGGTTGGTAATGGTAATTCAGTTGGTAAAAGGTTCACACTTTACCAACGGAATCTCCGTTGGTAAACTATTAGCGACCCTTAAATTAATAACAGATTTGTAGTAACTAATATTTCGTCGATAAAGAGTAATAACAACATATATTATTGTTTTAGGAACGAATTCCGTTCCTAAGCCATATTATTTTGTAGTGAAGTAATAATATGATGATTTAAGAGTATCATCACACGAGAAATAAATTTTGAAATTGAATTTTACTAATCCTTTATCGAATTCGAATGTACGTGACACAAAAGAGTATTGATTATTTCTAAATTAATTTACTAATTAACTAAGATCATTTTGAACTAAATATGATATAATATTTATTTGATATGCAATGGACCTTATCCAATTATTTATATTTTTAGATCAAGTGGTTCAAATAATAATAATTTAAATAAAATAAAATAACTATCTAAGTAAATTACTTGGCAACTCCAATCGAATATTATTCTTTCTTGATTCCCACGTTTCTAACAAAGAAATTAGGGGCATAACTAACTCAAGTAAACGATTCTTTCATGTGAGAAGTAGCGAGGGGAATCAGAATCTTGATTTTGGTGGCCCTGCTATGATAATAGATAGTCAGGTAGCAAAACCGACACGCTCGAAAGTGAAAATCACAATCAAGCACTACAAGAGTTTTATGTTTTTCCTACAAAATATTTTCGTGGGAAAAGGTTATTATTTGTGGGGAAATATTTTGCAGACGAAATAATTTTGTAGTCAAATTTGTGGGGCAAACATCGAGGGGATAAGTAAAAGACGACAACATTTTGAAATTTGTGAGCTAAAGGTTTTCTCCCTACAAACCCTTTGAAGATGAATGCAATACGTCGCGTAAGTCTTTTCCGGACAAAGTCATTTGTCTGCTAAAATTACTATTGGCCTACAAAATGATTTTACTTTTTCTTACAAATTATTTTGTGGGCTAAATCATGTTTTTCCCTACAAATAAAATTGTCGAAATAATATTAATGGGCTAGAATATATATTTTTTCAACAATTAAAAATTTGTGACAATATAATATAGATTATTTTGTGGATCAAGTCTTGCTTTTCTGTACATATAATTTTTCACATTATTGTAGGCTATTATTTGTCTCAACAATAAAAGGATTCGTAAGGAGAAATTAAATTATTTTCATATATTTTATTTGTTATTTATAATGTAATATTATTTTTAACCTTGTTCAAAATAATATAAAAATGTAAAAAATAAAAAAAATAAAATTATAAGACATTTAGTGTTAAATCAATTTTGGATTTTGTTAACAAAAGAACAATTGTTTTCACTATTTTTCTTTATAATTATCTTATCACTTCTAATATACATTTTGTAGGGACTAAAAATGAAAATAAAAATTAGAAAATATTCCCGCTAATTATTATCTCACAACAGGCAGTGACAGACCCAGAGCACCTGGTGAGCCCTCGCGGCCGCCCGTGTTAGATCCGTCGAGAGATCTGATGCCACTGGGTAAGATTGCAGAGCCGGAACTGGAAGAGAGAAAACGCCGAAGAAGTTAACTGCGACTGTTTTTTTTTTTTTTTTAATTTGGCCAATTGGGTTGGACACTTGGGCAGTTGGGCTAGCAGTTGGGCTGATTATTGTGTAAAAAAATTAGGCCTAATAATAGAGGAAATGGTCCAATTCCAAACCCCAAAAGGCAAAACCGGCAAAGTGAACCCTTATTTCCCAATTTCCAATTCGTCATTTCCAATTAGAAGAAGAAGCTGCTGCTGGGCGAAGCCGAAGCGAATGCGTGGGACTCCGACTCCCATTATTCTGTAACTGAATTAAGGTTAGTCTAGTGTGTATTTGATTATGGATTTTGGCATTTTTCTATGTGTATTTGATTATGTATTTTACATTTTTAGTAATCGTATTAACTTAGGTAGCTATAATCTTATAATAAATTGGTTGATGAAATAGGAGAAAGCTGTAATAAAGATTCAACTTTTATCTATATGAAAGATGAAATGAAAAGTTTCAATATGTTGTTTGATTGATTGGGTTTTGAGGTTCGTTTTTGCAAATTGATTCTTTTACGTTTTTGTATTGAATTACGTTTATATATATATATAATTTTTACATTTTTGTGTGTTTACATATATATTGAATAATTTTTAATATTATTTAATGAAATATTAATAAACGATCTCGCTCTTACGATCGCTGATTGTCGACGTTGATCGGTCAATGTCCGTTCGGGCTGAGCTTCAATGCTGTGTCTGCCACTGACAACAGGTTAAACATTTCTTGTCAACAAGATCTTGCCCATCAAATTTTTTGTCAGAAAAAAATACAAATTTTTGTAGGCACAAGTCATTCCGCTATTGAAAATTTTGAAGCAAATCATAACCTACGAAACGTCTTTTTTGTATGGAAAACAAATCTCAATTTATCTCCCAAAACTTTGTAGGCAAAGTATAAATTTCTTGTATAGATTGAGGGCATACTTTGTATTATCTTGAAGAGTGTTCGATTCAAAGCATACACCTGGATTGATACTTACACAAAAATAAATATTGAGTTTAAAATGACTATTTTTATCATCTCATTCTCTCGTAGGCCTTTTTGATTATCTTACATAATTAGCGTGTACGTAGTGTATGTAGTTCTCGGTATTGATGAAATGTCAAGACCTTTGAAGGAACATTTTCAAGAATAAAAAAATCCATGATATACACACATACATGTGTGTGCTAAGGCATATGCTTAACAAATCAAAAATTATAGATAGTAGGGTTACTTATAATTGATAATTTATTGGCGCATAATCGTGATGTACTTTTATTGGCCATCCAATTTGAAGTCATGAGTACATGAACAAACAACAACGCCCACAAGAAAAGTAACAAAAAACAAGTATTGATCCATATTTACCATGTATTTTTTTGCACTCAGTAAACTATGGTTTCTTACTATAAGAATTTTTAACAAATTCAATGAGCTTAGATAAAAGTTGATGTTGAAATCGGAAAGCCAAGTTGCACTAAATCCACTGAGATTTTTTTATAATCCATAATCTAGTGGATTTTAATGTTAATCTAGCTAGTAATCCTAGAAATGAATATCAGATATACAATATCAAGTCTCTGGATTCTTGAATATATTAGCATAAAAATTTGTGTATATAACTTTGACCATTATAGTGAATTTTCCTTGTAATAACTTTGTATGATGAATTTAGGCAATTTATATTGTTCCAAGAACTGAATTCGAGATAGGTGATATATAGTCTTTATACTTTTCGAAATGTCTTCATTTAGGTAATTTTCATGTATACCATTACTGAATTTGAAATTTGTAACATCAAGTGTTTAGATTTTTTAATGTAATTTGTGCAACTTCCATCAGTTAATAGTTAACTGGGCACAATATTGTTTGACCTTGTGAGGAATTGCACATATCTACAACATATTAAGGGTGTAAATTGTGGAGAAATATTTAGTTGAAATTTTTTATTGTTACATCACTTCATTTTAGTCAATAATACCCTTAATACTTTCATAAGATCGCCATGATAAAATATATTTAATACTTAAAAAACATATTGTTTGCTAGAATATAAACGATTGAAAATGTAAATGATACTGATCAAGTAATCAATAAAATATTTACCCTCAACTCTTTGCTCGAAGTATTTAGATTCAACAACAAAATATATTTAAAAGAAAAAAGAAGAATATATATATTTAAATTCCATTTGAACATCAATTTTTTCACACAAATTTTCCTATTCAAATTTAGATAGATATGTTTCAAAAAGTAAAATAAATACTTTAAGTGACTAATAACAGAATTAATAGATATATCCTATCTTTGCTATATTTTTGCTTACTCTATTACTATCACACAATATATTGTACCAAATCATCTCTCCAAACAAGAATTCAAAATTTCTAAAAGTGTTGACAAACTTTTAGTATTTCTAAATGCCTTGGGGACATCACATGTTTTCACCAAGTGTTGGAAAGCAACTTTTATTTTCGTTGTTTGAAATTCTATTGCTTTGACACTTTTAACTTAAATTTCCCAACGTGAAAAAGAAAAAAATAATAAAAATTAACATTTACTCCAAAAATTACCATATCACAAAGTAAAAGATTAAAACTTTGACAATCACGTGATGTGTAAAGTATGCTTAAATGCCCCAACGGGCATGATACAGTGGTAAAGTAGGAAGGTTCTCTATGGAGTATTGGATATTCGAATCTTCGAGGTAGCTGGAAGGCGACATTTATGTTGAAAGACGGATGATCTGTGGAGGCAAAGTTTGGTCATATCCGCACGTTGTAAAATGAAGTCCACATAGAAGAGAACTGCATTCCAAATGTATATAAGTTGTAATCGCATCCGAATTTATTTAGGTGGCGAACCATGTGAAAGGCCGTCACTGCGCGGGATTAGTCGGATGAAACTCAAATAACTAAGCCACCAAAATAAAGCAAAAGGAATGCTTAAATTTACTTCTAGTACTCTTTTTTGTAAGTTTTTATGTTTTCCTTTCATATTAGTTCCATTATTATAACCCTAATCTCACCTAGTTACCATCCTCAGTACAATAAATATGATAAACATTTTTGGGGGCCCTCATCAAAGTAGGGCTTTAGGCGCGCCTACCCCACCTTTAATCGGAAGGATTAAAAAGTTAAAACTTGTTTTGCGCCCCTCTATTTTTTCGAAACCAACGAGAAGCAATGCTAATTTCCTCTCGACATAATCATTTGGGAGAGTCAAAATCAAAGTGACAGACCTTATCCCGCTAACAGCCTATAATTGGAATCACATACTACTATTACAAGAAATTTTAAAAAACCTTTTTTTATTCTTGTAATCTATAATTTGACTAGAGTTACTCGCGATTTTGATGGAATTGTACACATAGATTCGATGCCACAATCTCGAAAATAATTTATTTCTTCTGATAACAGAAAGTACGATAGATATTTTTATTACATTATTGTTGTAGAAGTCCGAATCCTTTCCTTGTCTTGCAACATTCCGTTGTACTCATGGATAAGGGCAAGTAGGAGTAGCTGCACAAAGATAAACCATAGAAAAAGTTGCATAAACCCATGATAAAAGTTACTCAAAATTGCACCTTAATAACTAGTTTTGAATAAAAATTGCATTTGTAACTCATTCAAGCTTTAAAGAGGGATCTTACAAGGATCGCGGGTAGTTGGGACACCAATTTCAATGTTGCAGAAATGTTTAATTCTGAATAATAGATCGAGGGCATAGTTTGTATGATTTTGTAGTGTGTTGGGTTCAAAACATGCACCACCTGGATTGATAGGTGCACAATCCACGCCATGTTGAGAGCAAGTATAGTCCAAAAATCCTTGCATCTTTTCTTTAGGTACATCGGCTTCTTTTAGAACACACCAAGTTTTGCCCTGCGGTTTCTAAACTTAATTCGAGACGCAAAAATATTAACATTAGTAATGAATAACTTTCATAGGGTTTGTATATAAATGATAATTTGTTGGTGCAGAAATACGACATACTTGTTCTGGGTCCTCCAATTTGAAGTCTCGAGTACAAGAGCAAAGAACAATGCTCACAAGAAAAGTAACCAGAAACAAAGAAGTGTTGATGTTTGCCATGTACACTCACTAGACTACGATTTCTCATAATAAGAATTTTCAACAAATTCATAGAGATTAAATAGGAGTTGATGTTGAAATTTGAAAGTTAAGTCACTAAATCCATTGAGATTATTTTGTAAATTTTCATAATCTTGTGGACTTATTAGCTAGGGATCCTAGAGAATTTGAGATATGTACATAATCCAGTCTTTAGATTCTTGGATTTATTTGAAACTGGTGCATCTATCTTTGACCATATTATGTGTGTTCATTATAGACTTGAGGATTTCGATAATCTTAAGATTACAGTTATGTAATTCATGAGTATTTCCAGAATGTATTGTGAATTTTCGTTCTTTTTTGAGGATTTTGTTAATATTATGTAATTCATGTGTGTTCGCCCAGTGTACTGTGGATTCTAATTATAAACTTGAGATTTCAATAATCGTACATGAAATTTGGGTAACATTATATCCCAATAATTGAATACGAGAAAAATAATATCTAGTCTTTATATTTTGAGAAAAATAGAAAAGTGAGGTTCTGAATTTTCAACTTATAGAATGTAGTCATACTAAGTCCACGCATAAAGAAAATTCTTATACATGAACACTGAACTTCTTGTTAATTGTATATCATTTTAATTGCAATGAAGATTCCTAACTTTTGCTTATTTTTTACATTTATGCCTCCAACTTTTTTGTCGCATTTTTATCTCTAATTTCTATAATTAGCACATTTGGTCTATGAAAACAGAAAAAAAAATCGTTAGATGGAATAAGCCTTTTTATTTATTTCTCATATTTTTAAATAAGCAATATAAACAAAAAATTCTAAAGTTTGAAAAAATATTTTCCCACAATAATATAATATTTGAATAGTAATTGTCATTAGAGACACATATGCTAATTAGTCAAAAATTAAAGATAAGAACAGTATAAAAAAATTAGGGACATAAGCACCAAGATAAAAAAAAAAATATCGATGACATTCGTTACAATTAATAGGGGAGGTGCCGTTAAAAAAAATGTGTTGTGAATATATTTACTCAAATTGTGGTTGTTAAAACATAAAAAATTGTGTAAAATGACTATTATGCACTTAATACTAATCCCTCGTTCTCTTAAAAGAGTAAACGTGATATTCACTATTCATTTTTGTCACATTGATTTTCACATTCATCTGGTTCGAAATCGATTTCGTACTTTGCACAAACATACTTTGCGCCAACTTAGTTATTATAAAAAATATATATTTGCAAACCGATTTTTACGCTGCGAGTTTCTACAATACATGCAAATGCAATTGTAATAACAAGTTATTCTTCTTCTGATTATTATTCTGATTCCATTTCAAATATCAAATGAATCCCTCATTCGATTTCATTTCAAATATCAAATAAATTATTCGTCTTATCAACAAGTTTGACGGAGATTGAAGGAAATTTTTCATTCGCAGAACAAATGTGAGTTTCAGGTTATTTTTTTATCTAATTTTCCCGAGTAGGATTTTAAATTTCTATTTGATATTTTTGTTTTACTTATAATAAACATATTAACCATTGTCAAGGAAGAAGAAAGAAAAAAAATACTGACATCACTGAGAGAATTCTGTGCCACATGGAGAAGGCACGGAGACACGAGAGACTCCACTGAGACACGGACCATCACGGAGAGAACTCCGTGCCACACGAAGACACGAACTGTGTCTCCGTGGAAGACAGAGACATCTTCCGCGGGAAACATGGTCTCTATGTCTCCATCACCAAGAAGCCCTGACATCATACATGATTCAATGTTGTTTAATGTACATAAGTGGTGAACATCCTAGAACAAGTTGGTGAGTTTCACATTGCCTTCTTCACCTCTTTTCTTTTACATAAGTTGAAAGGTTGTAAACTTATGATGTATTAGATATCATATAATGGATTGAAACATACAATCTTCCGCTCTATCTAGATCAAATTTGTACTAAATAGAAATTAAAACAATTTCTGACATTGGTGCTAAAATCAGCAACTAAATTGAAAATATTGAGGATATATATATTTTTTAATCTCAAAGCCTACAAAATAATAAAATCAAAGCATACTCCCATACATTACATAATGGAATTGATCTTTACATTTTAACTTTTAAATGCTAGCTAATTACATACCACACAGTATATCCAATATAAGAAATAAGTGGTAGAGAGCTTGGAGCTAATAAAGACTAAGAAGGTATTGTAATCCTTCATTAGTAACTAACCTTCTGAATTGTTATTCCTATCCCCAAAATGAAAAGAATAAGTTACGGAAATTGCTTCAAAATCAACGAGCTCATATCGAATTTTGACAAAGGTTCTCATCAACGAGTAAGGACGAAATTAAATAACACAATGTCAAATTATATTTTAGAATGGTTAAAAATGTTACATGTTAGAATATTTGGAGGACATCGAAATGATTAGTTATCAAAAGTCCTAAACTTTCATTGGCCAGATGCTCTTCAAAATGATTAGTTATCAAAAGTCCTAAACTTTCACCGGCCAGATGCTCTTCAAAGATCAGCCTATGAGACAAAGATCCAATATAATAACTTTCCCGATTTTTTAAAGTTAGCTCAAAGTAGGCTCTTTAAGCTAATAAATGGTAAATGGTGTATAAATCAAACAAGCAGCTTCAGCTCCACGAAGATTCAGTTCAAAACAATCTCTTCGTGACTATCTTACTTATTAAATGATACAATTTTGAGCACTGTTTAGCACCAAATCATGCTTTCGCGCTAACTTTATCAACCAAAAACTCAGCTTCAACATGCTTATTTACCACAATGAATTCAAAAATAAAGCTTGAATAAAGAAACTAATAAATAACTCTCCTTTAGATTCGAACTTGAGAGGGCAGCTTTATTCTAAGTTGTAAACACTTAAAAACATCAGAAAACTTAAGCAATAATTGCAAGAAATGAATCAGAACATATAATTCACAAATCAAACTCAATAGATCAATTCCGTATATTTGCCTCATTTCATCTCAACTCTTATTTGCCTAATTTAATCATGTAATTCCATTACATTCCATAACACACACAAATTAAGACATATAATTTATAAATCAAACTCAGCACGTCAATTCCATATATTTGCCTCATTTAATCTCAACCCTGATTTGCCTAATTTAATCATGCAATTTCATTCCATTCCATAACACACGTAAATTAGGACATATAATTTATAAATCAAACTCGGCAGGTCAATTCCATATATTTGTATCATTTAATCTCAACTCCGATTTGCCTAATTTAATCATGCTATTTTATTTCATTCCATAACACACATAAATTAGGACATATAATTCATAAATGAAACTCAGCATGTCAATTCCATATATTTGCTTCATTTAGCGTGCGTGTGCACATTTCCGTACGCCCGGAGAAAGAAAAAAAATCTAGCCATATCCGGACACGGAGATGTCCATGTGCGCCGTGTCCCCTCTATTTGCTTGTCCAAAAATTAATATCGAGATTTCAGCACAGGAGTGAAGGTACATTTACTCATATCAATTCATTATATGTTTTGATTTGGATTCCCTCATTGTTTTACAGTCTGTGAAGCCTTGGAATTTTTTTTTATATTCATTGAATGACTATTCAGTTGGTATAATATTGTCAATTTGAAGCATATATTTCCTTATTAAATACTGCCAATGATAATTTTGTATGTTTGGAATAATTGAGAACTCTTTGAATTATAAACAAGCATGCTCCATCATTGTGTTAAGTTGTGAAATGTTGCAGAATAAACATGCGTCTAGCAGATTAAAAATATCTTGTTTTATTGTTCTTAATAATTATAATAATAATAATGTTTTGTACATGTTGTGTTAGTTTGTCCTTAATTTTTGTTTATTTCAAATAATTCTAGTATGATGGCCATGAGTATGCAAGAAGAACATGAAGTACTTATATAAAGTACTTATATAAACATCTACTTTGAATTGAAGGCGTCCATCGTTATTTAATAGTTCGTTATCTAATTATTTGAGCCACATCTGGACTTCACATTATTATTTACCCTGGGATAAAGAAATAACTTTTGTATTAGACGTCTCTTTGCTACACGGAGATAATCTCGTGCACGCACGAAGTTGTGTGTCCACTCTCCATGTAATGATGAAGAGGTTTCCATGTGAGCTCCATTAACAATAACATAATCAATAAAATTTCAACTAATATATTTTCCTTATAACATTGTACAAAATATTGTATAAGATATGATTGCTATTTTTCTTCTACGTTTTTCCTTTTACTTGGGTAAAAAGGTAAGAATTTCTTCTTCTCTATATATTTAACTCTATTTGACTATGTTTAAATTCATACTAGTATATTAAAAATATTTATAATTTTCTTTTCATTTCATTTCATCAATATTCGAAGCTCTAATGTTCATTACTATTGCACCGAATTTTACAATTTCATTAGTTGACCTTAAATTTATGCATTTTATAAATGTTATAGTAGAGTTATAATTTTTACCCATCAACTTTATTTCATATTGTACTAAAGTTGATATTATTAT
>CAIGRP010025962.1:0-21802 GCA_903798385.1 Fraxinus cuspidata | reverse complement strand
TATTTTGACTTAATTATCCTTATTGCAAATGATATAAAAGTAAAGTATGCATTATATTATTATAATTAATTAAGAGAGGTTGTCAATACCAAGGTATATACAATGAGAAAATATATGAACATAATTTTGAAAAACTAGTACATGTATCTAGTATTGTAAAAATATGTAAAGTCATCTTAAAAGTCTAAAATTTTATACTCTTTAATGTTTTTTTCCAATATAAGTTCTATAAATACGTTGTATATAATGCAACCATGCAGTCCTCAATAAATTCAAGGGACACTTCAGTGTTAATACACAAAATCAACTGATTGAAATTATTCATGTTATGTAGTGCAAAATGAAAGAATCAAAGCCTAACTAAAAGCGAAAAGATCTTGTGAAGTGATTAAGAGATACTCGTGATATTAAGTTATTTCAGTCATCAATATCTAAAAAACTCAAACTATAAAACAACGTCCTTCAAGGAGAAGTATTGTTGAACACAACTGCAAAAGGTCCAAAGATCGTCAATTAATCAGCGATGGAGGCTACCCTCTTGTATGCCATCAAGAGCATGTCAGTACGAGTGATGAATTGCTAAAGAGATGGGAAATATTTTTCGAACGAAATTCTATTCCGAAATTACCTCATTTGAATTCTCAAATGATTGATTTGAAAAGTTCATGCAACGACATGCCTCGTTGTGGAGAGAGTGCTTCAGTTGATATGGAAAAAAACTGAAGCTATTTTGCTACCAATAAGAGAGAAATTAGACAGATAGGATTGGAAGGATATTTAGAATATAGGTGAAACTAACTTATTTTATCGGTATGAAAGCTGATAACTCTCTTGCAACAAAGTAGTTGGAAAGCCAAAGGCAAAATAAAGAGAATATTGCAATTGTTATTTGTTGCAATGGTGGTGGCTATAACAACTTCCACTTTAGGTCATCAATTAGTTTCTTAATCTAATATACTTTTAAGAATGTTAACTATCATAACCTCAGCTGCAAGTATCAAGTGAATTCAAATGCATGTATGACATCCTTGTTTTTATGGAAACTTAAGTCGTTTGATAGCTATTTGGATTAATTGCTTATCAAAGATAGTTGTACCGCACATGGCAAAAAGGAGAATATCCGTCACTTTATCATACAACTGTTTTGTTCTTCCCACCAAATAACACTTCCAAAGTCCAACCGTGTGATGCAGACAGCATAAGAAAATTCAAAAGTTATTATCATCAACACTTTAATCGCCTACTATTGAAACAGATAGAATATCGTATCTTGAATAAGCAAAGATAGATGGAATTGTAAATGTAGTTGTTGTATATTCAATTGATGTGAAGCCATAAAAAAATTACCAATTGTTTTAAGCACTGCAAAACTAGGACCCTAATGTCAATGAATTGCAAGTTACAAATGAAGTGGCTAAGAAAAATCAAAGAATCATTACAAAATTGTGTGAATTCAACAACTTCAACAAGTCATGTATACTTAGAAATTGTCACTACAATTAGACGAGGAAGGAGATAATCTTGAGCATGATAATTCCAAAATACAAAAAATTTCGTACCAAGAAACTAGGAGTGGGCAACGAGTTCAAACCAGACCCGACACACTCAGTTTTGGACTTTTTCACGACTCGACCAGGTTCCTACCCTAAACCAACCCAACCTGAGGAACCGGGTCGGATTGGGTCCAAATGAGTCATCTTTTTTTTTTTTTTTTACACTCTAAATTTATTTGAGACTTCCCAATCCATTAATTGGCCTAAATATAAATTATATTTTTGCCATTTCAATAAGAAATTTTCAATGAAATAATATTTATCATTCATATAACACAATCAACTAAATTTTTTTTACTAAGAATATGTCTATAATTTAATTTTTTTCACAAACAAAAATTAAAGCTTACATCCCGAGTAATTATTTTTTTGCATGTTAATATCTTACTAATAAAACCAAACGCACTAAAAATTATCATTAAGCACGAAAAGTAAATACTAAAATATTATTGTCAACCAACACTTAAAAATATATAGTAATCCAAACTTAATAAATAAATAAATAAATAAAAATACTACTCATCCAAAATTCAAACTTCTAAAAAATTGAAGTAGCATTCCTACAAAATAATATAAACATTTGGAGAAAAAAGATTAATAATATAATGACAAAGCCAGTTGTGCACATTGAATACATTATACATCGACCTGAAAAAATCATAAATGCATGACTTGGATTAAACTTTCATTTGATTTCTCTGATTCCAAAAGCTCTACAAAAAAATAATTAAATTAACAATAAATTAAATAAAACACATTTATTAAACATAATCTATGAAATAACTATAATTATATTACCTTTGTCCAATTTTTTATATGTCTCAACATATTCTATATAAAATCTCTCCATTATTGAAAACTCTTTAAACCAGTTTTGGGTACACACCAAAACCTCAATCATCATTTTTAATTTCAATCAAATCTTTGCTGCCTTTTTCTCTTAAACCTAGAAACACGATTAAGAGAGTCCGTTGAAGTNCATTATTGAAAACTCTTTAAACCAGTTTTGGGTACACACCAAAACCTCAATCATCATTTTTAATTTCAATCAAATCTTTGCTGCCTTTTTCTCTTAAACCTAGAAACACGATTAAGAGAGTCCGTTGAAGTAGGACTTTCTTTAGTAGAAGGAACCCCACTTGAAGAATTCATATAACTAGATACTTGATTGCTTTTAGAACTTGCTTCACATCTCACATACCAATCGTAAATAGACATCATATTGTCTTTCAAAATATTTGTCCTATTACGAGCAACTTCATTATCCTCATAAATATCACTAAAACAAAAATCAACATACTCCAATTTATATCTCAAGTACAGTGGCAATCAACAACAACTGGTTAATATTTTCCACTTTTCCCCAATACTTGTCAATTTTTTTCTTCTTATTAATGGCCATATCACTCAAAAAAAAAAAAAAAAATCACTACTTTTACTCCATTATTCCAATTCGCTTATAAATGAACATACTTCATGAAAATAAATATTAGAGCTCACATGCAATGAAATATTAAATTTCAAAGTTACTTCATAAAAGCCTTAGAGGGACTTCACAAAAACGAAAGCATTTTCTCATTCAGAAGTTCTAAGAGTTCCACCCCTTTTACGATTCTATCTAGTATTCACATACTTTCCTTGCAGGTCCTTAAAATAAAGCCTTGGACATGCTTACAAAAGAAGCATTTTCCCATTCAGAAGTTCTAGGAGGTCCACCCCTTCTTTTATGATTCTATCTAGTATACACATATTTTCCTTGCAGGTCCTCCTTAAAATAAAGCCTTGGACATGCACCAATTTTTCCTTCAGTATTTTACAGCATGAGTACCTCTCTAGTGTGAATTTCCATGTACACCTACCATCCTAGCTTCTCTCATGTGTCCTTTTTTTTTTGCCTTTTTGAGGATAGAGATCTTAAGCTTTGACTCAATTTATTGATCTGTATCGTGATCAGTTTTTAGAAAATACATAGCATTACATTTAGCCTTTCTGAATTAAGAGTTGGCTACATATCCTTTTGTGAAATGGTGGCAAATTTTTGTATGTACGGCATTAAAACTCTGTAATTATCGAATTATTATAACCAGGCATGGTGTTTTGGTCACTGAGTCATCTCTCAACTTCAAAGTCCAGAGTTCATATATAGATACACTATTTTTCAGATATTATATTCGAAGATAATTGCCTGTATTCAGACTTCACCATTTTACTATATATATTTCCAAATGTATACGTTACCTTACATTAAAGGTTTAACCTGAATATTATTCCTCTATAGTATAACTTTAGATAGGTTTTACTGTGCCACCAAAAAATTCGTCCAATCTATTTGGTTGGTTGCATAATACTCGATATTACAACACCACAGTTTACTTGTGATACGCACATGCAATGCAGCACTAATAGGCAAAGCTTGTACTAGTACAAATATTGTAATGTCAGCCTCAGTTTTCCCACAATTGTTACGCAAGAGACATTCTCTTCGACACTATCTAGGATATAGCATTGCCACCAAGTTTATCAAAAAATCCATAAATTAGTGAAGAAAAAACGACAGCAGAACTAGTTATTGAATCTGATACTTCGGCTTTTTCCTGCATTAATACCGGATGCTTCCCCACCGTAAGGACCTGTTGGCTTCCTAATACCCGGCACCTGTCCTTTTCGACGCACCTCTGCCTTCTGGTGTTTCAACTGAGACACAGATTGAAGGGGAATGGGAGTTAGTCTTCATTTGGAAATTTCAAATAGTCCTAATAAATTCAAATGTTTGCATCAAATACCTTGTACTTCTTTCTGGGATTTTTAGTTAGCTTCTTACGAGCACGGGTCAACCCCCTGTTCTTCTCCATCTGGGAAAATTGAAAGCAGAAATACAGTTGAGACGATGATGAGTAAAAAATATGGCAGATAAAAGTGAAAAACAGATCTCTCGAGCTCTTCGATTAAATAATGTGCTTACCTGATAGGTAATATGGCGCTTCCCATTGACAGTTTCTTCTGGCAAGGATGAAAGTTCTGAGACTCTGTACAAGCAAGTCAGAATCAGTATATGATAAACATTTCCTAATAAGTGGACATACAAAATTAATAACAAAAGACCTGAAACTAAAAATATACGGTTATACGTGCAGGTACAATCTAATGAACAAATACACAACAGTAGCAGGTGAAAGGAGGGCTTGAATATAATAAATCAGCTGAAGCCAGAAAGACCCGAGCTATGACTGTGTGATAAGGACTGTACTTCTCAACTCTCCGTAAGGGCAAATTTGGTGCACAGAATTGGACAGTATTGTGCATAACATATACACACAAAATCTTAGCTTCTTTAATTAATTCTTTTCACTTAGGTCTAGGGTCCAACATACCAAACATCCTATAAGTGCTTTTGCACATTTTAAATACCTCGAATACTTGTCAGCGTTTGCAGCAACCTTTGCAGCATGTTGTCGTTCCACCTGTTTGTAGTATTCCAAATCTGAATCTGCATCACTCTCCATAGGGACATCAGTATCTTCATCACTTGAAAGAGCACCGGGCTCATCTTCAACATCATCAACAGATTTGATTCCAGCTCCAGCCAAAACACGTAGCTCATGCTTTCTTCGCCGTTCTCCAATATCATCCCGTTTAGGTATATCGTCATCACCAGAAATGACCTGGCAAAAGAAATATAAATATATGAAATACATAGGAAGGTAACTTGTGGACTGCCACTCAAAAATTTCAGGCAATGAATAAATACCAAGCATATATTCAGACTTGAAATGAGAAAAATGATGATTGATGTGTAAGCAAGAGAATTCAAAGTCTGTATATGACATGAAATATATTATTATAACTGATACCGTGTAGAAAAGAAAATCATCATAAATTGTTGATCTCTTTTGCTGGAGTTCAACCATATTCACGACATCTTTTCAGTCAATGAGATTCACGACCATTAGGCTTATGAATGTGTTGGAACCAGTTTTTGTTGGTTGGGTTATGTATCAGTGTTTTCCTTCAGATTAAGTACCACTTTCTAGTTTCTACTGCAGAGGATTCCTCCCAGTTTCTGAACCCAAACAGCTGCCCATTCATTATTTTTTAGTTGCTCTTTGATCACTCGAGACTTATTTTTTAGTTGCTCTTTGATCACTCGAGACTTGCGTCCTTCTTTCAGTACCATTCAATATCTGTTACCTGAAGACCATCATCTTCCTTTTCCCATAACTTAATCTTAAAAGGGAACAAGGTAACCTCGTATGGTGCTATAACATTTTTCCATGCATTGTGTCGTGAAGAAATACTATTTACTAATCTGCACAAATTTATTTCTTACAGGCAAAAAGTGGTAGTATAAATGAGTAAAAACACATTAAGATCCATACCTTCAGTTTATTCCTTTGAAGCGCCAAAAGCTGGGAAAGTTTACTTGGTCGAGATAGACTTGCCTCCCCATTACTCTTACCACGAGCACCCCCATCTATTTCCATTGCCTCGTCATCAAAATCATCTAAAGTCTCAAGTTGTCTATAGCAATCCAAATTTGGTTTGTTAGTGCTTGGAGATTACACTAATTTGTCCACAGAATGATGAAGAGATGCAAAGAGATGAATGTTAAGGAAAACTATTACCTGTTCATTGGGCTAAGGTGCTTTCTAACCCTATCATCCTTTGGTGCTATGGAACTGAAAACACCTTTATGCTTCAATTTTTCCTCGAGGGCAGCCCTTAGTTTTAACATTTCTATGCTCTGCTCTCCAACTTGATTATCCTGCCACAATTAATGTACTTTTATACTACATGGAAAACGCTACAAGAAACAACTCAACAAGTACTGTCTAGTATTGGCTGAACAGCAATTTATGGCCACTGATATAAAAGCAGAAAAATCAACACACTTGTGAAGGTCATAGAAAGAATTTTGCACATGGCTCACTTGAGTCTTGTGTCGTGATTCACTGCTCTTAGAACTTCTTGAAATATTCACCTCAATCAATGCAGGGGACTCTTTCGACTACAGTTTATGACAGAAAAAAAAATGAGGCTAAGTTTCCAACATAAAGTACCATACTCTAAAAAGAGAAACTAATGGGGTTGTATGAATATAAAACTATTAGAAAACTACAACTCAAATTCAAGACTACCTCATCTGTCGCATGTTTCACAGAAGACACCAATGAGACCCGACCTTTGGTTAAAGGATCAGATTCTGGTGCAGCAGTATCTCCAACCACCTTATTAACTGTTTCAATACTCGCAATCTCGTTCACAATGTCCTCCAAGACAAAAGGAAGATTCTCATCCAATTCTTTCATCTGCCACCAGAAAAAGAAGGGCAAAAATCCATCAAGGTGGCCAGACAAAAGCTCTCTAACACACCTTTAAAGTAAATAAATAAGCAGCAACAACTTTAATTATTAACTAGAAAATAAAAACAGGGAAGTAGAAAGCCTAAGAAAGTCGTCGAATGGACCAGATATTGTTGGCACAAGATTATGAGCAACTAAATGAATTCCAACCAGCGAAAATATTGTGTTCCACAACTTTCTAATGAAGACTAATTAACAATATCTGCTCTGTTAACAATGAAATAGTTCCCACCAACACCAAGAACATCACAAACCACTCACTGCCGATTGTTGCAGTACTGTTTCTATAGGTGTTATGCTCAATCCATGCAGTATTTAAAATAGGATATCTCATGACAATCACTGGCATTTGGAGCACAGAAGCATTTATTACCCTTAAAATGATATCATGAATACAAGGCCACCGTGGGCCAAGTATTTGAACATGAGAGTAATGCTTCCGTTCAAGTTATAGCATTGATTCCTCTTTATAATTGCATGGGGGGCTTACTTTTAGAAGGCAAGTAAAATATAGGATCAAGGGAACAATATATATAAAAAGAGAGAGAGAGAGAAAAGAGGGAATAAAAAAACAGTGAGAAAGAATAACCTTATCCAATAAATTCTTGATCTCCACGAGACGAGAAACAACTGGATGATCACGGACTGGAAGACCTTCAGCCTTGAGAAGAAGATAAAAGGTTATAGCTTGGCAATAGCCCTGCAACAGAAGCTGCTTTACCTCTATGTAATGCATCCCTCCCTCCCTTGCATTCTCCTGTTCTCTAATCTTCACAAGTACAGAAGGCAATTAATATAAATTATTGCAAAGCAAGTCCAGTAAAAAATCTTGATGAGCCATCAATTATACTACAAACGTGATAAGCAATTAGAGGGGCTGGGACCAAAATATACTGGCTGTTAACAAGGATGAAGGATCTTATCCTACTATTCAAGTCACCACTCCACTTCAACTGTCTCCCATCTGTTCTTTGGGAGAAGTCATAGTTTTTTTTTTCCAAAACATTCAATATCATTCTTTTTTCATACAAAATATGGGTCATGGAAATTTCAGGATGGGGGAAGAAACAAAGTTCACAAGACCTTCCAAAATAATGTATCAAAATTTCTTTAAATCACAGAAACAGAAGCTAATCCAGTCAAAGATTTAGATTGATGCTTTAAAATGCTTCAAATAATTGCATAGAAACATATGAAGGTCCAGAAGAAAAAGGACAGCCAAATATACCTTGTTTGTAGATTTAATATTAGTTTGGACCAGATAAAGCAAATTATAGTAACAATGAGTATACCTTGTGTACAAGTGGATTAACTTTCTTTTCAAGTTGGTCAAGGGCATCATTGAGCTCTGACAAAAGACCAACTAATTCTGGAGCAGATCTGTTAAACAAGTAAAACGAGTAGCCTGTGAATAGTATCAAAACTAAAGAAAAATAATATTTTAATAAAATCAGATTGTATTCCGTAGATTAGAGCAAGCTAAACTTTCATGAAAGTATAATAGATCTTATCACATGATGAAGCGACATGAAAATGATTGGACAATACACAACTACTCCATATTATTTCTTGCCAAACTTGATTACAGGGAAGGAAAAATAAAAGACAAAAGAACTACATGATGGAAGACTCGTGCATATTCCAGTGACAATTTTTATCAGATATGGTACTATTGAGCACCATAACAACACAACAGTATTTAGCATCAAAGTTATTCCTTTTCCAAAAGATTCTATTATTTATTGAAATAAAGCACATGTTTTCCCGATTTCATTTTTTTTCCTGGATGTTGCCAGACAGGCTAAACTAATGATGCTAAAGGAGTGTTCAGGAAGAACCAAGCTGGTTTCAGTACCTAGCTAGACAACTAGAACTTTTTTCGTGAAAAGGCTTTCACCTGGTCTGATCTAAGGGCATTAGGCTAAGCAGGTTCTAATTCAGACCAAGCTAGACATGTTGGTCAACTCAACCAATTTATTTGCCAAAAAACTAAATCAGTTGGTGGAAGTCAGTATAACAAGCCTGTCTCAATTCCTATGCATTATTATTACTAAATCAATGTCAAGAAAATAATTTACTTGAAATTATGTGTCAATTTGCATATCAACTTAAAAAACAGATTTTCATGTCAAACAATAATTAAACTGAAACCAGCTTCTGTGAAAACTAACCTGCCCTGTGTATTTTGGATCTGAAGCAATCACGCCACAGGGTTTCAAAACAGATGCTAAAGATATATTGAACTCCCAACAATCACGCATACACACAGATGTGTCACAACAGTATAGATTTATATTAGTGGCTTAAGAAGACAGGAGCTAAGTTACACCCACCCCAAGAAAAGCAAATTCCCCTGTTTTAGATCAACCTTCAGAGAGGAGTTATCGTCGATTTAGTTTTAGAGCGTAAAGATTAAAAGATTATGCATGTTCGGAAAATCATATAAGTTTCCAAGTCAAAATTCTAAATATTCCACAGAAATACATTCAAATTCAAGACTGAGAAGAAAGTTAATTATACGTTGCACATCATTGTCGGAACAATCCAGAACATTTCTTTTTCAGTTCTAAATTTCACGGTCCATCCTTTTCAGACTTCTAGTTCCATAAGGCTTTCGAAGGGATTCCTTTCTATTCATCTTTTTCCTCAATTAAACGGAATACCCTATTCCATCACCTTAGTTCAGTTGATATACCTCAATATTAATATCAACAAACTGCTAAGATGTTCAGTTTTCAAGAAAATCCACTTACATATGGAAAACTATAAAGGAGAACAACCACGGCACTGAAGAAGCAAGCTGACCTGTAAACAACATCCATTTGCTCTTCCTTCGTTAAAGCATTTAAGTCTTTCTTTACTATCTCAAAATCGATGTCATCGTTGATTTCTTTGTCAATAGAAGCTTTCGATTTTGGCTTCCCTTTGTCCAATATTTCCTGAAATGGGAAAATGACGAAGCAATCGGTGAAACTGTATTTCAAATTATCGGCTTCTGATTCAAGATGGAGATTATTAGGTATTCTAATGCATATTTGTAACCTCAAATGTGGGCTCCCTGTCACTCTCATCTTGACTATAATCCTCAAGACCAAAATCTTCCATAGTTAACTCTTTTGCTCTCTTACTCTGCAATTTTAACACTTCTTTTTCCTCATCAGCAGCATCCTCGTCGTCGCTTGATTGTGGCTTCAGGATAGGGAAAAATTTTTAAAACACATCATGATACTCGTCATATGCTGCAAAATTCAGTATTAATAGTTGACAGATATATATTTCTTCTAATGTAGTTTACAAGTGTGGGGTGGAATCAATAGTTGGTACGGTATTATAAGACATGTCACAATGTGATACTACATTATATATTATCTTACAATGATATTGAAGCAATCATGTTAAACTGCTATCACTTATTGAAGGAGTTCGTGTCCAATATCCTACTTAAAGGATTACAGTAGATGACCTTAAAATGATTTTAATGTCCCTTAAAGCATCCTATGATATAGGAAAAAGAAAAAAAAAATTTATCAAATTTAGCCCATATTTGAGCTCCATTCTCTAAAAACTCATTCTTTCGCAAACTCATTTTAAACACACATACTCCCATAAAATAGAATTACACATAAAAACCCAAAATTTTTCCTTACTTTTTAACCACACATTCTCCAAAAATCACTATTATAAAAATCATTTTTCACAATAAAAAATGGGGTTCAAACAGAGCTTAATAAAAGGAAAGGGATACATATAAAGATTTAGCCATGACCTCATCTTTGCATCACTTCCGTACCCTAACAAAACTTCGCTTTTTCTTGAAAGTGAAGCACGACCAACTTCATCAGGAGTAGGAAGGTACAACTTAAAGGTTTTTTTTTTTTTTTAACGGTGGCATTAGAAGCTAATTTGTATGATCTCAGAGAAGGGTGCCAAAAGACCAATATGATATGGTTTGTAAGAATGATTATTTGGATAATCAATCTTGAAAAAATAATTCAAAGTAGTTCTTGTTGAAAACTTCGTGAGTAGTAACATGATAAACAATGACTGTTTATTTATACTAACCAAACATCTCACTAGGTGTCATAATAGTTAATTTTCTTATCAAATCATCTAAAACAATCCAAACAGACAGAAAGGTGGCTATCAATATTGGGCATGCAATCTTTGTCATGTTCAAATTTTACAACTCTTACCAAAATAAGTTAAAATGATGAAATGCTGATTCAGATCTTAGAGATGAATAAAGGTGAAGAGAGTAAAAGCAGTAAAAAGGGTCATCCAGTTTATTAGTTCCAGACGATAAAAATTTGAAACATTGTTCTCGGGCATGATGAAGCAAAGCCTTCTTAACTTACATATAGAGTTGTAGAGATCATTTGTCCACATCAATTGCTTCAATTAAAGAAATAAGAATAATACAACAATTTCGCACAATAAAGGAATGTTCAACCGCCGATTGATTGGAAAGAAAATTTACCCACTTCATCAATGCAACATGGGAAAATAACAGTCGTTTTTAAAATATTACCTCATAGTCAACATCAGCACCATACATGTCCTTCTTTTTACCCCAAACAGCTCTTTCTTCTTCCTCCTCTTTGGCATCATCAAGCATTTCATCTTCTACTCCACCAAACTTTGCCCGCAAATACTTTTGAGTTCTTGCAACTAATAAATATCAAAAGATTATTATGAGTAAATGAAATTTCCATACAAAAAAGAGTAACAACTTTGATGACCTAAAAACAAAAGAAAAAATAAATATGTTTTTTTTTCTATCATGAAGAAATCATAAAAAGCATAACAGTCACCACACGTCTAGTGTTGTCATAAGAAAAACAAAGCATGCCTAGATGATAAAACAAAAAATTAGAAAAATAGGTAAGAAAAATTCACACAACCATAACGAATTATCAAGCAAACATCTAATATCAATTTCTTGAAACAAAACACTATTATCTAGTGGTGTCTCGGGGAATGGAAGACTTGATCAATGTATTGCTCTGAACTAACTAATAATTTGGCAACTAGCCAAATTTCTTAAAGATTTAAGAGTTACAAAATTTGGCGAAAGTTTAAAACCAAATCAACAACACCTCATACAAATGCAAGCAGCCAAACTAAGCCGTTTTGTACTAGAAGCTCCATGTTCGAGAAATTAAGCCTTATCTTTCATTACAAATAGCATTAAATAACAATAAGAACACATTCAGAAAATTGAGCTCTCTATTACTTTTGGCTGCAAGGCCTGTAGGCTTGGCGTCATCATCCTCCTCCTCCTCCTCGTCGTCATCATCCTCATCTTTATCTTCCTACAAAATGAGAGACCAAAAGGCAAACAATAAGAATATCAATGGCCGACAATGCCAAAACAGAATTCTAATCATTTACCTGAGCCTCCAAAACTTGCAGAAAATTAACTTAAAAGGAAGAAAAGTAAACACAAAAGTCAGTCATTCTCCTATGTTTATGCACCATTTAAGCTTATCCCGATCTTTCGAAAATACTACTTATTGAAAAACTTTAGATTAAATAGTAACATAAAGAAAACAATAAAATTCTTTTCCTCCAACATTTATACTAATTACAAAAATCCTCCTTTCAGAAAGGAGAATAATTATTCCCAATTAAATGAATGAGCTACCCTTCCCACGATGGAAAAAAACTTATTAACTTTTTAGTTTTTACTCAATGCAATAAGAGGCCAAGAGAAATATAAATTAATATAACCTCAAAATCTAACACGGGGATCTCTACATCTTCATCAGACTCCCCCATATCGTCATTTATATCCAGCGGAACAATATCTCTCTGCTTGTGGACTACAACAGTAAAAAAAAAAAAAAAAACCATAACACATAAACAAAAAATCAGTATCATTAAAAATATAATATACACAACATTGGGTTAAACAGAATAATTATACAAACACAGACGTACAGGCATCAATATCGTCGTTCATCATATCGTCGTCATCGGAGTTGAATTGAATTGTTTTTCTCTTGGAAGGGTGACTGTCTTCTTTCTTCTTGTATTTCCCTCCTTTCCTCCCCATTGTTAAGCCCTCTGTGTCCGTGTATCTGCGAGAAATGGAGACGCAAAAACCCTATGTAAAACCCTTCACTTTACGTTTCAGGGTTATGCTATTATTCTCTGTGAATTCTAAATAGAAGGAAATTTTATTTTTGGAAAATAACGTATGTGGTTATCATCTTTTACCAAATTAGCAATGAAGTCCTCTATTTAACTTTTTGGGGATTTAAGTCCTCGATCTTTCTGAAATAAGCACAAAGATAATAGTAGGATGCAAACTGTCAATTATTTCGTGAAACTCAATACATGGTTGAATTTTTCGGGGTAATTTGGTCAATCCAAGTCCTACACCATTGTGGAAGAAACAAATTTGAATACTCCAAGAGTATCTCCTATCATGGTGTAAATATATCTATATCAGATCTTCAAAATTGTTGAAACCTCTTCAATGAAGCGATGCGAAGAAAATATAAATTGTATTTTTCGATAGAAAATGTAAAAAATGAAATTTCAGCCAGATGCAGTTTAATGAAATTTTCCAATACAATTTTCCGAAATAGAAAAATGATAGTAGTAAAAATAATTGAGAAGAAAAAGAAATCTAAAAGAGTTAAACCTTATATAGCTTCCCTTGAAACAATAGGAAGAACTATCTCAAACATTTGAGAGCTAGGTTGGTGTCCGATATTCCGAGAGATGGAGAGAGACGTTGATAGAGGAAACCTAGAGCAAGAGAGTCAGAATGGGATATATAGGTTTGGATTTGAGTTGGGGCTAATGATTTTAATATTTTTTGTTTTTGGCTTAGGCTGTTGTAAATTTTGGGCACGGGGCCTTTATCTGTTCGTGACTTCATGTTATTTGTTGTGGAAATTGCATAAGCTAACCCCTTTAAAATAAGTATAGCATAATCACCCTCTCACATTTTTTATTCCACGAATACTACTGATTTTTTTAAGTAAAAATAATAAATCTCAAATCATGGTATCTTCTTCAATTAATCATAACCCCATAATCACGCATTCTCATCACTTCATCTTCTTCAGTTGCTCTGCGATCAGACTGTTCCTGCACCATTGGCATTGTTGGGTCTACTGTTTTCAACTGTCGTTTTCAAAATGCAAAAGTTCTGACGGAGCCAGCACGGGCGACTGCACCGGCTCGCCGAATGCTAGCTCTGTCCCTGATCCTTATCCTAAGAAAGCCAAAAAAAATTGATTAAGCTTTTGCCTTCTTTCATTTCACATAAGGTCTAATTATAATCAGCCTATTTTTGTTATAAATATGTCGCAACAAATTGCGGAACATATATTAGTTAAGAACTTATAACATATCGATATTGAAAAAGGTATGATATCGCATATCCCATGACTCTATGGCACCTTGTGATTATCTGTCCATTTTGAATATTAGTTTGTGGTAATATCACTTACTAGTTGAACATATACAATAGAAAATCATCACAGCAATGATATCAACTATGTTTGTTATAATATCATGTAGCGAGATAATAGCTCTTTGTCTTCCTTCGTCTTGTGTTTGTGAAGCGAATTCGCGGCTTATCGAAAATTTTGTGTTTTTTTTTGTTTTTATGTTGGTCACTGTACCAATAATATCAATGACGTTATAACAAGATTGCACACTACTAAGAGAATGCTAGTGTGGCTGTAACAAAGCATATGAAAGGTAATGGAAAAGTCCCAAAAAAAACTTTGTAATAATACAAGAAGCCGTTTTAACATGCACGGTAATAGCAAAACCAAAACTCATCGGGAAATTTAGTTCCAAATCCAATTAATAAGATCAAAATTGTACTAATTTCCGTTAAATACAGCTTCTTGTTTAAGCACATGTTACAAAGTTTAAGAAATTCGGTAAAACCCATCATGAAGTTTAAGAAATTTAGTAAAACCCTTCCAATATGATTTTAAAATACAAAATAACCCTACCAAATAATTGATGTATTGGATCACTTTAAAAAAGAAAGAAAGCGTAAATCAATTTTATTTGTGATGAACACAAACCATGAACATACTTTGATTTGTGAGAATTGATCACAATCAAAGAATACCCGAAGAATCTGGAAAATGAAGAGGAGGCAGTCAGTAGCAAGATTTCGTCAGAACTATTAGTATTCTTGGAGATGATGATGAATCACATACCTAGTATTTATTCCATTTGTTGATGAAAAAGTTTTCTATGATTAATCTGAAATAACTATTGTCTTGGAGATACAATTGAGGGATTATTGCAGTAGTGGTTCCAAACCTTCGTAAACTTTATCCTAACTTTGAGTTTGTCCCACCAACGGTCCCAAACCTTTGAAAAATTAGCACCCGAAATCCAAAATGACAAAAAACGTTAATTCCACCGTTAGTTGACTTAAAAAATGAAAAAAATTGAATATTTAACCATATTAAATAGGAGCTTTTCGTCATTTAAAATAATTGAAAAAAAACATAAATTTCCCCCACCCACCCCCAATTAAACCCAAAACCCAGAAGTACCAAGTGAAACTATGAAGAAATAAAGGTGAAAGTGACTGTAGAAGCATTTTATTTTATAATAAAAGGTTTCACTAAATATGTCAAGCAAATCTAAATAGCACCAAAACCACCAATGCCTAACAAATTTAGGAAAAAAGAGCAAACTTAAGATCTCGATCTGCTTCGTCAATCGTGTCTTGAGTCTCTCTATCATTGAAAATTGAAAGGTGTTGAGGCTCGAACATGTGATCTATGATGTGCTACCAAAATTGGCTTAAAACCGTGCTTCTGCTGAACGCGTTTTTAATTGGTGCACATTATGAGATGGTGAGACGTGGGGTATTTCTGACATTTGGATTGATGCCTTGGTGATGTGTGATGTATATACCTCAACGGTGGAAGATATTTTTCATTCTCTCTTCGCCTCCTAAGTTCTTCGTTTGTTTTGGTTCTTCTGAGAGTTCCTTTTCTTTTAGATTAGGGTTTGAGTACTTCGTGTTCTTCATCTCTCATGATGAACCTGTAATACTGATATCATACTAGTTATAGCTTCTGTAATCTGTTATCTTGTGCGATTGCNTGCTCTGGTTCTTCTGAGGGTTCCTTTTCTTTTAGATTAGGGTTTGAGTGCTTGATGTTCTTCATCTCTCATGATGAACCTGTAATACTGATATCATACTAGTTATAGCTTCTGTAATCTGTTATCTTGTGTGATTGCTGTGAGATTAGGGTTTTCTTGTAATCGAGTTTTTAGCTGGCTATTTGTGAGGTTTCTTTGTGATTCCTTATAGATCTGCAGTCATATGAGAAAGAGATAAGTGTCTTGTGATTTTCTCTTGTATTTGGAAGAACTATTTGTAACTTGTTGCCATTTTGGGCTTATTAGTGCAATCGAGCAAATATCCATTATTTGGATGCTCAACGGGGGATGTATGCGTTAGATTTTGGTCGCCGAACCTCCGGAGCTTAGGCCAAAACAATTATCTGTGTTCAATCTTTACTTTTTTGCAAAGTTTATTTCTTGACTTGTTGATATCTTGTTTTAATATCGTGTGTTTGGCATTTTCAAAAGAAATTCAATAAACCATATTCTGGTGTTAAGTTTTTCACGTAGAGATTTTATTTGGATTTCTAGTGAATGTAAATCATTGGAAGTGGAGCTAGGTAGAGGGTTTGTTCGAGGGATTGAAGAGCAAAGATCGGTAAAGATAAGATTTCGATGCAAATATGAGTTTAAAGATAGTTTTTGCCAAATCATTTCTAATGGTCAAATGTGTTATTAAATTTCTTGTTCTGTGTTTATCTTTGAAGATTTAAGTTGTCGAGTAAAATCAAGACATTCAAATATGTGTATATACATACAGAAGTGTGTGTGTGTGTGTGTGTGTGTGTGTAGGTAGCGTTGAATGTTAAAATGGAAAGCAGTGGCTGTGTTACTCGGAGGAGAAAGGGAAACGATGGACTTTAAGGAAGGTGGAAGAGAATTGCGGCACTGTAACTCAACAATAATTTTAGGTTGAAACGGCCGGCAGTAACTGGCGTGGACCATTTGGGGTGTGTAGGGTAGGGGTGTGGTGTGGTGAGGTGAGGTGAGGTGAGGTAGATGAAGATGATGAAGTCCGTAGGTGAGGGAAATTTATGTTTTTTTTTCTCTTTTTTTTTACTTTTTCATTTTAATAGACAAAATTGTCTCTCTTTAAAATGTTCAAAATATCCAATTTTTTCATTTTCCAAGCCAACTAACGGTGAAATTAGCGTTTTCTGTCATTTTAGACTCCGAGTACTAATTTTTCAAAGATTTAGGACTGTTGGTGGTACAAACTGAGGGTTAGGATAAAGCCTGCGAAAAATTCAAAAGTTTGGAACCGCTGCTGCAATTATCTATACAATTAATGCATAGTAATTGATGGTATTTTTTTAATTTCGCAGTTACAAATTTGTAATATATATAAAAACGGAATAAGAGAAAATTTACGAAGTAGTATTTTTAGTTTTATTTCATATAATAAAAAGTAATATGCATAGGTATGTGTATAAAATATGAGATGGGTACTTCGATTTTTAAACAGGTATGACAATTGTAATTAATTATGTCTTTTTAACTTTTATTTTAATTTTATGCTTTGTCATTTAAATTTATGTGGTCTTTGGTGTTTCAGGCTTTTAGACCTTGTTTGATCCCTAATTTTTAAAT
This sequence comes from Fraxinus cuspidata, assembly GCA_903798385.1. Lineage (NCBI taxonomy): Eukaryota > Viridiplantae > Streptophyta > Magnoliopsida > Lamiales > Oleaceae > Fraxinus > Fraxinus cuspidata. Next base: position 4,176 of record CAIGRP010025962.1, on the reverse strand, counting down.
AATATATTTTTCTCTTTTTTCTTTTCAATTATATATTTTTCAATAAAATAATATTATGTACAATCCAAAAAACTTTTTCTTCTTTTTTAACTATACATTTTTCATCAATATTCTATTTCAAAATACATTTTACATGAGAATAAGGCTCAAACACACACTTAGTATAATTTGTAATTGGTTTTAAGTCACACGTTCTATTTTTTAACAATTTGCCACTTAATTATTATTTAATTTTTTACATGTGAATTTCGAGAATTGAAGTGTGAAAGACGTACCTAAGTACTCGTGTTTGACTCTTTTAGCCATGTTCCCTTATTCCATATTTTAAAAAATAAAAAATTTGACACTTAGATACCCGAGTCCGTGCATCATTGCACGTGCTGATGGGTTTCTTCGTGCCTTGTAAATACTAAGGGACATTCTTCTAGAAATTCTAGGTCCCACAAAAGTTTACAAGCAAGTAATTAACAGTACAATAGCGGAATATGTAGATATGGTAGATTTCTGTGTTTCAAGTTTCAACCATTTGCTTCACTTATTTCTTCTACAACCATTTTCGAGGAACTGAAAAAAATGTTTTTAGCCTATGTTTAGTTTAGTTGATTACTTCATATTTTATGACAATGATTTTTTATTGGTGTTTGATTATTAGCATCTGCAAAAATTTTAAATTCAAAAATAATTCCGTAACTCCACACTTTTAAGTGCTAGGAATCAAATTTTAGTATCCGTTATAATCTCCGCGAGTTTTAACCCATCTCATCAAGCGAAGGTGAGAGGACGAGTGATTTAGCGAAACAGCCTCACTTATATCGACTTTCAAGACAATTACCTTGTTTAAATGGGTCGGACATTTATAGAAATTGGATATCGCATGGTTAGAACTCTCCTTAACCCTTGAGAAAAGTGGTAGATTAAGTCGTTTACCTATGCGCATGGCAGAGTGTCTCAATTTTCTGTGAGAAATAAACAATTTTTTTTCATTTAGTTACATATACAAAATTTCAAATTGTTGCTTAAGAGTGATAAGTTGTAGTTGCACCTTGCAGTGTGATCTCTTAGCATTTTCAATTTGTGGAACAAGTGGTTTGCAATAGCTGCCCAATCGTCCTCCCAGCCTCCAAGTTGCATCCATGGAGGATCTTAGAAAGATAGTTAAAGAGGAACTGAAATACTATTGTAGTTCTGGCTTCGGATGAGAATCCACTATGGAGAATTTTGTGTGTGTCTTACACTAAAGGTGTTAATGCAGTAAATATCTATAGCTTATCCATAAACTTGTTCACTTGAAATTTAGTGTACCCTGGTGTCAAATATCTAAAACTTGGTGCACATGTATAGTACTTTGCTCTGCTAAGTGACGTGTGGAACTTCTCGGCCAAGAACAAACAAGTCACCATTCTCTCAAGGGAAGGATTAGAAGAGTTATAATTCACTTGAATTATTTTTTGCTTTGCTCGCCACTTCATGTCAAGTATCGGAGCAACCTAAATAGTTTCTCCGCCTTTAATTTTCGTCTTTGAAATCTCTCTTAAGAGTTTGAAAGACCCAAAGAAACTTACATCAGCAAGATTCCCTATTTAGGCATGCCCTAAATGGGTGATGCTTCAGTGGCTATTGTAAGTATTATGTCCTAAATCCAATCGAGAGACATAAATATTTTTAATATATAATTGATGAATATTTATGGTAAGATTTATTATTTAATTGAATTAATATTCTAATAAATTAAATAATAAAATACTTAAATTAAAGTCTTTATAATTTTTTAATCACAATGAGTTGTGATTGTGAGATACAAATTACATATGACTGAATCTTAAATCATATGTGGTCGTAAATAATAATGAAATACGGGTATCGTTATTACAGATAGACCATCACGTGTAACATTTCTTACTTGTGAAGTAAGTAGATGATCTTACAAGTTGTAGTGACATTTAAATGAACACGTAAATATTTTATTATAAGACAAAATATTAGAGACCCGCTTGGAAGATTTCACATGCATAACTATTTGAGTGTCAGTGGTTAATATCTAATATTCAGTAGTGGAATTTGTCATTTGACTGTTCACCATGTTGGCAACATTCAATGGCAGCTCATCCTCGTATCCCCGTTTTTACATTTTTAGCAAGTCGAGCCTAAATTTGAACTTCTCTTCCTATTTATCTATTTGAAAACTGCAGGAAGGCTTGACAGTTGGCAAAAGATTCGAGAATTGAATAGAGTTTCGAAGATCTAGAAGAAACGTTTGAACCTGATGATAAATTCAGATTTGTTTAATCTAACGTATAAAACATACTCTAAGAACATGGAATTCTTAAGATATACTTATTCTTCTTGTCTCTTTTTAAAGGTCATTTAGCCCCTATTTGGTCTAACTATTTTGCATATTTTGGCAAAATCTTACAGATTTGATTTCGAATTTTTCAAATTAAAAACTGAGTCCTACAAAAGCAACCGTTTGTGTAGGTTGACTACAATATTTATAATATTCTTCCAAGTACCACATATACCCCTCAACAAGTGTGTCAAAAGATCAAAATGCCCATCCCAATAAATTCACTAGACTTATGAAGCATAATTGTGTCAAGTGTCTTTCCCACAATTGAAATTCATTGAAGGAGAAATTCGACTTTAAAGTAAAAAGGTCACAAATTGATGGGAATTTGAAGAAATGTAGAAATCTTGTGTTTGGACATCAACTTAAGGAATATGAAGAAATGTAGAAATCTTGTTAAAATTGTCATATGATCTTTCATTCTAGATCTTATTCCTTTTGACGTATATATGTATTGTAGTAGGGTGTTTTAACTTACGGATGGAACAAATGGATTGACGACAGAAACTTGACTTGCCAAGTCATTTTTAAGAATGTTTTTTGGAAGCATATATCTATCCATGTATGTTTTTTGGAAGCATATATCTATCCATGTGAACTTGGTAGGTTAAATCGCTTTGTCCATTATTGCATTACAAAAGATTCCTAGACCAAGTCTTTTATGTAGCAATTCTCTTGTTGGGATTGTGTTTTTGTACATCAAAATTAACTCAAATTTAATTGTAACACGTGCAAAACATTTGATCAGTAATCGAGTCAGCACCCGACAAGTCATGTCAGACGCTCGTGCTGGCTTCGTAGAATTTTTTCCATGCATTGGGTAGCTAATCGAGCCGTCCTAGTCAGATGAAATTCCTAAATCTGTCACTGCATTTAACAATGATTTCTCTTTACGAAAATTGTCGACTGTAATTTTGATATTTTTTTAGTAAGTCATTAAACAATACCGTATATAAACAAGATTTTAATGTTCTTTTTTCTTTTTTAATATTACTGTGCTCGATTCTGACTACTTCATCATACGTGTATTTAATATTTTATAGTTGGTAATCAAAGAATTGGAAGTGTTCACAAACACTATGTTACTCTGACTATTTCAAAATCCGTTTGTTATCTTTAACCCAAGTGACGTATTTGAGGCATATTACCGTGGACAGATTTTAAGTTTTCTTTTCTTTGTTATTATTATTTTTTTTCAATTTACATTTCCAAACATGTCATTAATAAATTTTACTATAGACATCTTTCTTTGATCAAAGAGCATGTCTGTCTAAACCTAAAAGTAAATAAAGTTTATTTCCTAACATATTTTGATACGTTGCTTTTTCTTACTAATAGCAAAAAAAGAAACTTTTTTTAACAATTAAAAAGAGCTAGTAATTTTCAGTTCCAATCAATCCCAACCCGTATCCTTACTCTCCAATGGTAACACATACTAATGCTATAAAATTAAATAAGCAAATTTTAAAATAAGTAAAAATCATTTATATAAGTAAGCTTTAAAATAAATAATTTCTGACTTATAAATAAAAAATAATAATAAGGACATGTTTGGACTGGATTAAAATATGATTTTAATCTAAGTCAAAGTCAAACAATCAATATTAATTGTTGAATTTAAATTCCAACTACAATTGAACAAATCAAAGTAATAGCTTAAAAAAAGAGACTCACAAGTTTGTGCCGATGTTTAGAAGATCAAGGTAGCTTCTAAACTTTATCAATAGGAGAACCTTAGTTCCCACGTCTGCAGGATTATATTCTGAAAGGACTTCCTCAAGTTTTACCGGTTCTTGAGAAGCCATATCTCTAATGAAATGCAATCTAACATC
>CAIGRP010025947.1:0-10527 GCA_903798385.1 Fraxinus cuspidata | reverse complement strand
TTTACTGTATTACAACTAGATTAATTTCTAACAAGATGTAAATGTGTTTACGTGACACCTTGACGTTAATATTTGTGACACAAGTCACAACTAAAGACTAGACAAAAGCTTATCAGAGCAATAAGCTCAAGTCGATTATCAAGTATAATTGTATATATATTTTAGAATTCATATGACACGTTATCGATATTTAACATAAAAATGATACCGGTGAAATATATATAAAACGGGACATGGCAGGCGGCCCTTCCATCCCATGTCTGGGGATTATCAGAAGGCAGGGCACGAATGGGGCAAGAATTAAAATCCCTAATTTCCCTTTTTATAATATTTTTCAGTTATTTATTTTTTAATACTATAAAATATTTTAAAAATTATGATTTAAATTTAAAAGCATAAATAAAAAATAAGTGTCACGATATGACAGGAAGAAGTAGATGCATTTATCCTTCCTCAGATATTAAAGACACAAGCAAAAATAAAATAAAATCCATAGGGCTAGGGCCTTTAGCTCGACTCATGATACCTAGTTCAACGTCCACACATGATAAATCTGATCGCATAGATAAAAAGTGTGCATCAAGCAATTCATGGTAAGAAAGATTAAAAATTCATGAAAACTAATTATTCAAAACCATCATATCTGCCCTTTCTATAAATACCATTTATTTGCATCACTACACATTACGAATAATTAAGTTTCCTCATGTCCATCCAAAAGAATCAACTTATTTGTAAATGTTTTTAATAATTAGTTTGTGTCCATGCATAAAATTGCATATTTTTGGCATACGAACACACTCTATCCCACAAGAATGGTATGATTCACTTGATTATCAGAGGCTATTTTGAAATTTATTTTAAATTAATCATGTGATCTTTTTAATTCTAAACTAGCCCTTTTCATTTCAATAATGCATATGCTGTCTCCCTTTGATAAAACAAACCAATTTTGTGCAGCCTTTATACCACCAACTTTAGGAGAGATTTCTGCATTTTGTGATTGCTTTTGCATATTATAGTTTAATCGAACATGTTTATGTATGATTATTGTAATTAGTCCTGATTCTCTTGTGAAAATTATGGAAATTTTACTGCAGAGATGCGTTAATTACCACTACGGACATGTATTTTGCCTTTTAATTAATAACAGCTAAACGTTGTAATTATATATATATATATATGTATATATGTATGTATAAGTCTTCGATACTAGTAATGTGATGCAATTTTGTTGAGTAGAGTTCAATAAACAACAAGGCTTATTATTATACATATTACTTTGTATATTTTTGGGGTATATATATTTTTTTTATTCTCATGAAAATTCAACATTTTCTATTGTTATTTGTAAATATTTTTCTTTTTCAAAAGTTAATATAGAGTAGATTAAGGTCAAGTTGGAGGGTGAGTGTAGCAAATTTGGTCTTTCGTTGCTCATAAGGATACGAGACATCAGAAAAAATAATATAACCATGTCAAACTTAAACAACTCACTATAAAATAAAAATTTTAAGAGATTTCATTATTTTCGTTCCCACACCCTAAGAGAGAGTCAACCCACGTTTTTTTAACAATTGTATATTAAGGAGAAATAATGTGGACGATGAAGTGATAAATTAGCAATGATTAATAACATAATCAAATATCCGTTGATTCTTACAAAGAATACCAAATACTTAGATCTTGGTCAACCAATTTTTGATTCTGTAGAATATCGGTTTGGAATGAAAGAAGTAGAGATATTGCAATTTCAAAATTGTTTTTCAATAAAAAAACCAAATAACTAATTATTAACCACAATTTTTGCTTAAAAAGGTAAATATGAAATCCTAATTTACTCTTCTAAACAATACAATCTCTAAAAAATAATCTTAACAAATTAATTTTTACTTCCATATAAAAGTACCAACACTGTGGGCTAAAGGGCTTTAAGTACATGAGTTTAGCTCATAAGCTCATTTCTATAAAGAAAAGTGGCATTTTTCATCCAATCCCATCATAGTTAGCCGGATCAACGTATCCAATCGGTTGTTGATCCGCATCAAATACACTAAAACATCAATATTATCATGATAAAAGGTACGTAAATTTTAGTGTAATTGTCGTCGCACTAACCTTACGCCATGATGTAAACATGTACGTGCCAACTTTGAATGCTTGCAATAAATTTTCCAATGTTACAACAAGAAAATATCAATGAATCCATTATAAAAGTGCAATAAATTACAAAATATAAAATATATAGAGATGAATTAATTGTATCTAATATATTGTAATTATAGATAGAATGATAGAAACAAAAAATATATAGGCTGGTGGAAGTAAATGCATAATCTATTCAAGGCTAATGGTAAGTTGGGCTGATTTAATGCAATTTAATGTAATTAAAAGGACAAAAATTATTATACAAAATTATTAAACAAGGAGTATTATGTTTAGCCCCCCAAATAATGAGAAATCCAAAATGCGCATGCATATGCATGAATGCGTGCAAAAAACCTGGCCCGCGTGCCACCATACCACTTATAAATAATAATTAATAAATTAATTTGTTTACCCCCACAGAAAATGACAGCTTCAAAAGGAGACCCTTGCAATAAAACCTAATTCCCTTTTGTACTCTAAAAAATCATACAAAATTTATGGTATCCATTTTTCCATAAATAAATGTATGTATAATAATGTTTCAAAAAAATTAGCTCGTGAATTAATTTGGAAAAGATAAAAGATCAAGAGTCGGGATGGATCGAATCGATAATAAAAAATTGTAAAAATAAATAAATTGAATTATGGATGAATTGACTAGTTTAGGTTGTGATTTGTCACTTTTGAATTTAATCAACCGATTTGAGCCTGAACTAGTCAATTCGAAAAGTGATTTTCATGGGGTTCAATTTTTTTAATTTATTTATTTTTGGCCTATATTTGGACTAAATTCTGAATTTTAAAGTTGTAAAGTCAATCCAATCCAATTTTGTTAACACTACTATATACACAAATCTTAGTTTATCCGTCTTCTCTCTACTATGTTCTTTGAGATGACTTCACTATCATGAGCAAGATTATATGTTTAGGTTTAGGTCAATACAGTACATGCATGTTTGGCACCTAGCGTTAATATAATAAATAAATTTTCAACTTATTTATTGTTCAGTATTATCCACTTCATCATGTCAAACATGCCCTTACCACCTAACTAGTGTCTTTACCTTAATTATAATTAATTGATATCAAATCGACTTATTAACAGTCTTGTTTTTATCTTATTCATTAATTTTAGCTTAATCACGCATCCATAAAACAAAATCCGTGTAAATGAGTAATGAAATTTGTAAGTATTGCTAATGGCATGGTTGTTAAACTCTTGATTCGTGTTTTANTTATAATTAATTGATATCAAATCGACTTATTAACAGTCTTGTTTTTATCTTATTCATTAATTTTAGCTTAATCACGCATCCATAAAACAAAATCCGTGTAAATGAGTAATGAAATTTGTAAGTATTGCTAATGGCATGGTTGTTAAACTCTTGATTCGTGTTTTACTATCCTCATAGGATCTTAAAATTGTAGAATCTTACGATTCAGTTGCTGTTAAACTCTTGATTCGTGATTTACTATCCTCATAGGATCTTAAAGTTGTAGAATCTTACGATTCAGTTGCTGAATTTTAACGATCCTTACTATTCTCCATTTTTTTCATCATTAAAAAGTTTTCTTTTTTCTTTTTAAAGATTATTTAGGCTGGATTATTGTATAACTAGGTTGAGTTTGATTTTGAAGTAAACCTCAAATCAAAACTTTAGTGAAAACAAAGCAAAACAAAATGACAAAATTAGAATTCCTAATAAAAAATATATTATTTTTCGATCTCTACCGCCCCATTGAAAAATCGGCGATATCATTTATTTGTTCGTCATATTTTTGTACTCACTTCTCTTTACCTCTTCTTTAATAACTTTCAAAATATTTCATTTGCATTTTGCTTATTATCTATATCTATATATATATATATATATATCTTGTGTTTTTTTTTTTTTAATCTAGTTTGTTGAAAATCAGTCGTAGAAGTGTGCTTGGTTTTGAGTTCATAACGTTGTGATTTTTCATTTATTAATGGTTGTTAATATTTGTACAAATATTTGTTTTGTTCACAAATTTGTCATAAAAATAAATTGAAGTTAAAATCTTGATTTTGAAAATTAACTGAAGTGGAAGTATATTTTGATTCTGATTTTCATTCAACAATTAATGAAGTCTTATGTTATTTTGATTTTTGTTTCCCCGCTTAATTTGTTATTAAAAATATGAGACATGTATCTATGCTTAATATTTTAAATAATTATTTTTTAATAATAATTGACATTTATCTATGCCTTTATATTTTTCATAATTAAGTTTAATAGAATATTACAGCCTTCGATTCGATCCAACAATTCAATCCGCAAGATCCCTTCGTTGATCCGTTCCAATATTACGATACTAATACTGCCACATTGACTTCACTATTACATAGACTACTATACCCAACCGTAGTTACAAGTAGCATTATTCTACATACCCGTGTATGTATGCATATATATTACTTCATTAAGAAAATATAATTAATATAACTTAAAATATTATTTCTTATTATATTTTTTCCTAATAAATTCCTGCATTAAATTATAATTTAAATATGATTAATTAATATTTGTTGATAAAAAGGTACATTAAATAGGGATATATTAAAAAAAGTTAAAAATATATGTACTCTCAATAAGAAAAGTGTCCTATAATTTGAGATCGAGAAAAGAAAATCAATTCTATATTTATGGGACGGAAAGATGGAGAGCATCTTGGGAAGAGAGAAAGGAAAACACTCAAAGCTGGGAACTTTAGGAAACCCAGAATCAAGTGTAATTCCTATCTGCCTCATGAACTAAAAGTAAAGAATAACAACACAACTTCCGTCCCCATTCTGCTCTATAAAATTTGACACAAAAAGTTAAAGTTTCAGTCTTTGTATTGGAGACTGGAAACACAACACACACACACACCCATCCTTCAGCTTAATTTCATTCAAATATTCAAAACTTCAATATAATTATTACATGTCTTGGTCACAACTCCCTACTAATAAGTTATATCCCCACCCCCCACATGGGCAGAACTCGAAAAATCTCTGAAATCATTACTCTGTTTTTTTTTTTGATTAATTCATGCCTAGAAGTTGTAATATAAAACCAGAGTATTGAAGTTTAGAGAGAGAGGATTTAGTTATTTTAAGTAGCTTTTAAGCTTTGGAAATGGTGAGAGAATAGGCTGGCTTTCCTCAGAATTCTCTATGCTGGATGAATTTTCTGGGAATTGCTTATTTTGAGAATAAGTGGATTGATTTTGATTTCAGAAGAAGACAACTCCAATGTAAAAAAATGCATTCCTCAAAAATGGCCTCTAACTGTTGCAAAATCTCCCCAATCACTTCAGTTGTTGTTCTCTTTCTGTTCTTTATTTTCTCTATTTGTCCAGTGGAATCTGTAAATTTCAATGGCAGCAATCAGAATTTTCATCTAAGAAAAGGATCGCTGAAGAAGAGGTTTATTAGAGACAGTCTGATGAAGATCAATAAGCCTTCTATCAAGACAATTCAGGTAAATAATTGCTTATTTTTGCTTAACTTGATTATTTTTACTCAAAGAATCTGACTTAAACATTCTTGTTTAACTTACAGAGTCCTGACGGTGATCTTATAGATTGTGTATTATCTCATCAACAGCCAGCTTTTGACCATCCTCTATTAAAAGGACAAAAACCAATGGTAAACACAACAATTTAAGAATTTTTCCCAATAAATTTGGTGTCGACTATCCGAATCATAGGCCCGTTTTCTTGAATTTGCAGGATCCACCTGAAAGGCCAAAAGGGCAAAATACAACAAGCAGCACGTTTGAAGAAAATGTTCAGTTATGGTCTCTGTCTGGTGAATTTTGCCCAGAAGGGACCATTCCGATTAGAAGAACAACAGAGCAAGATTTTTTGAGGGCTAGTTCTCTACGAAGATTCGGGAGAAAAATACGAAGGCCTATTCGAAGAGATTCGTCTAGCAATGGCCATGAGGTTAGTCTAATTGATCGAGACTAGAGGTGAAAAATGATTTATGTAGTCGACCTAACGTTTCTGGGTTGCAGCATGCTGTAGGGTATGTGAGTGGAAATCAATATTATGGAGCAAAAGCAAGTATAAATGTATGGTCGCCTAGAGTTGCAAATCATTATGAATTTAGCATATCACAATTGTGGGTAATTGCTGGTTCTTTTGGTGATGATCTCAATACCATTGAAGCTGGTTGGCAGGTGAGTTCATAATTTTCTTTACTAAATTTACTTTTACGTTACTTATTCTCTATGAATTTTCAAATTTACTTTTTTTTTTATCTTGTAAACTTAGTTTTCCTAGAAGTAAATGTTACTTTTCGAGGAAGTAACTTTTTGAGTACGGGTAAAAAAATGAATCTAATAAGTTTTTTATTATGGGGAAATAAAGTTTTCTACTTCATTTGAACATATTTTATGTTGTATTATCTTCTCCTAATTAGAGTCTCGTGTGTATTGGAAAAATGCGGGTAGAAGATCTATATTTTTGAAAAAAAAAGATGATAATTCACTATTTCTTAAAGTTCAATATTATTTCCGTATGATAATTTTTTATGCTTTCTAAAAACATACGGTTTCTATACTCAAAACGAAACACATACAATTCAATACTGAAAACCATTTTTGTAACGCCATCAAAGCAGCAATTAAATCTTCAACTACCTCTTTATCTTTATTAAAATTTTGTAATTAATATAACCCTAAATGTTAAGTCAATTAATTCATTAATTATTTTCCAACAGGTTAGCCCGGAGCTGTATGGGGACAACTATCCTAGGTTCTTCACATACTGGACTGTGAGTTTTTTTTTTTTTTATTAATTTTGTCAAACTTATTTAATTCATTTTTTAATAATTTGATGAAACATACCTTAAAATAATTACTTGAGAGAATTAATTATAAATAATTTAATGTGCATGCAGAGTGATGCATATCAAGCAACAGGCTGTTACAATTTGCTGTGCTCGGGATTTGTTCAGATTAACCGTAGAATATCAATTGGGGCTGCAATTTCTCCAATTTCTTCATACAATGGGGGCCAATTTGACATTAGCTTATTAGTATGGAAGGTAATTATACTTGTAATCTTATAATTTTTTTTTGCCATGATAACATTGGTTTCTTGAATTAATTAACAAATCTTTATGAAATAAAAAATATTTAACCTTCTTATTTAATAACTTAGGCTTTCAAGTCAACATAAAGTTTTTATTTTTTATTTTATTTTTCATTTTTAAATGAGAAGTCAATGAAATTTGGCTTAACTTAACGTTTGAGAAACATAAGCATCTGGCCATTATTTTGAGAAAATAGAGTTTTAAATAGTGATTTTTGGATAATGTATGTTAAAAAAATATAGAAAAACTTTGGGTTTATATGCAAAATATTTTATTGTGTAAATATATAGTTGAAAATGAGTATGAGAATTAAAGAATTGTAAAATAATGGTTGTAAAACAGGGGCAATTTCCCTAATAGTTGACCCTAATTTTGTAAAATTAACAAAAAGGACTCAAATGAAGAAACAGTAAAATTTTCGAGACAAAATTACAATTATTCAACTATTCTAAATTGCAATTTTCTTAAAATATACTATGCTTGTATTGCGTCCCAGACAATAACGTAACATGAAAAACTTTGTTACGATGTCATTTTGCAGGACCCAAAGCATGGAAATTGGTGGCTAGAGTTTGGCAATGGGGTTTTGGTAGGTTATTGGCCATCTATTTTGTTCACACACCTAAGAAATCATGCAAGTATGGTACAATTTGGTGGAGAAATCGTGAATAATAGGGCCTCAAATTCCCACACATCAACACAAATGGGCAGTGGACATTTTGCAAGAGAAGGCTTTGGAAAAGCATCTTATTTTAGAAATCTTAAAGTGGTTGATTGGGATAATAGTTTAATGCCATTATCAAATCTTAGGGTTTTGGCTGATCATCCAAATTGCTATAATATTCAAGGGGGGATTAATAGGGTTTGGGGAAATTATTTTTATTATGGTGGACCAGGGAGAAATTCAAGGTGTCCTTGAAGAAATTGGGTATATGGGTGATTTTCCTTTTCCCTTTTTCTTTTTTCGGGTGATTTTATGCGGCAGGAGGGTGTTTCAAGGTCATATCTAGTTTTTTTTTTTTTTTAATACTTTTGATTGATAATGTTCAATCTAACGAGATACATTAGTTATACTACCTTTAGGGGCATTGTAAATCAGTAAATGAAAATAATATTACTATAGTATGCTTTCATCGTGTTTCTTTCTTCCTTTATAAATGGTATTTTTAGCAAACCATGATTCATATCGGTATTTTTTTAAAATAATAAAAAAAAATTGGCCAATCATTTAAAAAATTTAGACAAACTAAATTTAAGTGGTTGATACCCCCATACACATCAATAATCTCACAAAATAGTAAATGAACACATAAAAAGATGCATCATTTCTACATTAGTTTTTAAAATATGAAAAGCTACCCTATTATAAATATGATCACTTTTAATGCCAATAAATGTTAATCCATCCAGCAGTACATGGCATGTATTTAACATCAAAAAACTGTTAAATAAGTACATGTTTCACACCTATCAAGTTATGTTATGGTATGCTACATGATCATATTCAATAAAATATTCTACGCGTATACCAAAAAATTTTCTCTACTTTCTATCCACACATTCTCCTAAAAATCATTATTCAAAAACTCTTTATCCTACAATAATATTTGTCAACATGCTCTAAAAACCATCTCGTCCCAAAATAGCACGTAGCCCCTTGCCCTTGGCCATTGCATGAAAAGTTAGGGATGTCAACGAGTTAAGCTGGCTCGCGAGTCGAAACTCGATGCTCGAGCTCGACTCAGGTAAAAATGATTTAAGCCTTTTTTTTTTGCTCAAGTCAAGCCGAGTCAAAGCTCGAACGAAAAATTGAAGCTTGGTTCAAGCTTTCAACTCTAGCGTAGTCGAGCAAAGCCGACTCCCTTTTTTTTTAATTTGTGAGATTCTAAAATTTTTTTAAACAACTTAAAATAAGTTCAATTTTACCTCGTATTTATAACAAAAAAAATATATGTTTATTTCTACAAAATTTGAATTTGATATTACAACTACCTTTTTTTAAAGGTAGAAATGCACTCGTAATGCAGACAGCTATGGCAACCTTGATGCAAGCAGCTACGACTGCCTTCTATTTTTGTATTACAGGCAGCTAGGCAGATAAGTAGCCACCTGCAACAGGTAGCTACGTAGTTGCCTCACTTTTTCTTTACAGGCGACTATTGTTGCCTATTTTAAGGCAACTGTAGCTATCATTTAAAAAAATTAAATTAAATAACATGGGCCAAAATGGCTCGTCACATGCCATTTTTGACCCGTGAAACAATCTTGGCCCTTCAAGTCACATGACCCATCTCAGGCTGACGCCCCAACATGAGGCTCAGCCCGACCCTTGGGTTGGTTTCTCCAAAGTGCGAGTCGGGCAAGCTCGAGCTTTTCTTCAGTCAAGCCTCGGGCAGCTCGAGCCGACGAGTTAAATTGACAACCCTGGAAAAAGTATAATCGATAAATTCAGAAACACATTAATCTAGAATATCTTTTACTAAGATCAATATAGTTTGCACGTAAAGAAGCTTTCAATTAGAAATGTTAAAATTTTCAACTATGCCATTAAGTCAATATTTTCAATCCACTTTACCTATAGTTCACGATATGGAAAGATTATAAAAATTATTCTTTTAGTGGAGTACTAATACAACCATGGATTTTGAGAGTGCTACCATTAAACATGTTCTATCATTAATAGGTCTAGATATTAAAATTGTTTTAGATTCTTGTATTGGCCTTGTTCTTTATACTCGTAGGCATCTTTTTCAGGTCTTGGTGTGTCATGTATTGTCATGTTGAATACAGGTTTCTTTCATGCTAGCTTCTAGTTCTTGATTGGTTTAGTTTGCTCTCAATGCGAATGAATTTCTAAAGTATCATTTAAGTCTCGAAAGTGATGATATACTTGGGCTCTTGGAAGGATGCTGACATTCATTTAATTTTCAAATTCAATTTGATTTCTATAACACCCCCACATTGAGTTTGAGAAGGGATGTTGAAGATGGAAAAAGATTATAGAGATTATTTTATAATATATTCTTAATTGTGTGAGATTATTTTTCTAAATAGTTGATTATGATTATCAACCAATCTTTCCTTCTAGTATTATTTCTAACCATATAAATAGAATGTTATTTTCTGTAATTGGTATGCAAAACTGTTATACACAATTTATATTCAAACGCCTATCACTAGTGCTGACACTGAGCATAAGTGGGGTATGCCTATGGCCCAACTTTTGTAAGGAAGGACCGCAACTTTATCTAAACCCCTTGACTCGCACATTG
>CAIGRP010025923.1:0-10181 GCA_903798385.1 Fraxinus cuspidata | reverse complement strand
GGGGGGGGGGGGGGGGGGGGGGGGGGGGGGGGGGGGGGGGGGGGGGGGGGGGGGGGGGGGGGGGGGGGGGGGGGGGGGGGGGGGGGGGGGGGGGGTTCAACTCGAGATGGCCGAAATCGACTAGTTGCAAGTTATTCAACTGATTTTTGTTTTGTCCCAAATTAAATGATTCTTTCTTATTTGTTACAACTTGTATGATGTAAATTGTGAATTGTGTTGCTCTTAAAATGGAAATAATGTGGATCGTGTCCTTGTTTGATCCCTATTATTCAAAAACTCATTTTCAACTACAAATTTTTACAATAAAAGATATTGCACGTAAATCCAAATTTTTTCTACTTTTTAACCACATATTCTTGATTAAGAAGAATTATTCCCTCCAAACAGCTCCCTGCCTTCCTCGCGACAGTAATGGAGGGCAGGGGAAGAATGACTTTTTTTAGTTAGTCAACTCCAAAAATTTACTATTAGAAAACTCATTTTCAACAAAAAAAAAGATCTTAGACAAAAAGTCGATATTGAGGTCTGGATCACGATCGATGCCAATAGTAATTAAAAAAAATACTCATATTGGGAGCTCTAAAATAGGCTGTAAATGAGAGTAGACACGATTGAAGGAGCAATATATGCATTAAAAAAACTTGTCATCTATGTCGTCTAGGTACCAAATAAGTCACAAAAGTTATCATACCGAACTTTAACCTTTAAAAGTAGCAAAAAATAATAGCATGCGCGCATCCTTTGTCCAAGAAATACGTAGGTTGGGGACCTCTCTCTTTACACAATTAAACTAATCGGTATGTGCTGCATTATTTAACTTTCTTGCATACTAAACAAATTTTACTTCATGTGTCAAGAAAATAATTTGTTAGGCTCTCCTATAATGTAGACAAATAAAGAAAGGATGAATTATATAACACAGTATTTTGAACATGCTTTGCACATTGCCCTGTTTGATAGGGTGACAATTCCATGGAAATGGAAAATTCCATTTTCCCATTTTTCGATTGTTTGATTGGATTTTTTTTCTTGGCAATTGGAATTCCCACTTCCTCTTGCAAGGTCACAAATTCTTGGTTTTCCTTGAATTTATTTTCCCACCACTTAGGTCGGAAAATTGTTTTTCAGGTTTTTTTTTAATTTAATTCAATTTTATTTTTATTTTTTGCAATGGAAACAAATTTTAAGTGAAATTGTAACAAATTTTATTCCTTTAATGGGCAATTTCCATGAAAAACAAAGTCAAACGAACATCAAAAGTCCAAATTTTCAATACTTTACAGGTGGAAAATTATACCAATCAAACACAGCTAATTGACAATTCCCTGAAAAATAAGTTCTAGGCAATTCAATTCCCTAAAATTCATTTTCTTTCCACTCAAATTCCTCTCTTGCAATCAAACAAACCCTTAGTATTTACTAATTATCATTTGAATTTACTTTTTAATTTGGTTTTGTCAATATTAAGCCTCTATTCGATTTTGCTAAAAATTAAATTTTTAATAAAAATTTAATAAAAGTTCATAATATGTATTGTTGAAAAGTTAATATAAAATATCGAGTAAAATGAAATGTGTGATTAAATTAATTATTATCTTCTACTTAATTTTTTAACAATTTTTTTTAACTAAACCAAATAGAGGCTATATGTCAAAAAGGAAGAATATCCAAAATATTGAAAGTTGCATTTGTAAGCAGCCCAGCCCAATTTGGATTTATTTCATTCAAACAATATTTCACCACTATTTCAATTGTATTAAAGGTTCTGAACTTTTATTTATTGTCACATGTACAAGCCTATCTTTTTTCATCATATTCTTATTCTTCACCTTCATTTATTAACACGCGTTGTCTTTTGTGAAGGCTAATGTCCAAAAATCTATTAATTGACTTTAAAATGAGAGACAAATATTTAAATTATGTAATTTTTATTTTGCTTATTTCAAAATACGTGGGAAAAATAAATCTTTTTCACTTCTTAATCGTGGACAAGAAGTGCTAATTAACCGAAGGTTAAAAGATGGGAACGCAACGAATAAGAGTTGAGGACGTGAGTGTGAGAATGATTAAATATACTTAACATTTCATACAACTAAAATCTTATCCATGAAATCCCATAACCACGCATATTCATCTCATCCTCAAAATTTAAACTTCCTTGATCAAGTTGAAATTCAAATGTTGAGACAAAGATTTACAAAATTGACAAATATTTCTCATGCTATTTCAGATAAATCCAAATTATCAACTATGAATACTTTTCCACCACGAAGGTCGACGTTGAGATAAAAACAATGCTCTTATTTATCGTAAGACCGACAAAGTTTAAGACTAATTCACACAATTAACTCGATCGTCTAATGGTTATAACAAGCACGATGGAGAAAAAAACACTATTCACACATCAACCAAAGACTTAATTGTGGTGTATTATACACAACTAGTTGAAAATGTGAGTATAAGCAAGATTGCAAATGAACGATTACCAATCTGTAGCTTCAACAGAAGGGATTCACGGTTCAGGCTGCATTCTCTCACATTCTTCCCGAATGGACTGGAAAAGAACAGTAGATAAGTAACGTTCCCCAAAGCTTGGAAAAACGACCTGCAAGAATGCGTAATCTAAAATGAGTTAAACTGGAAAACACGAGATATCAGCATATGCACTATTTGTTTTATTAGAAAACTAGTAGGCCATCAATTACTTGTCGTTTTACAAGCTTCCCTTTAGAGTTTACATAAAGATTGACTTGTTCAGCAATGAAACATAAAACTTATTGAAGCACTGAAAGTGTTGCCATTGCAAAATAACGAGGTACTCACAAGATAACCTGACAAAAGTCGAACATCTATTCCCACCCCTCTAGGAAAATGGAAGAAAGATGAAAGAACAATGCAAAGGCAACCTATTGAAAAATAACGAGGTACTCTAACAAGATAACTTGACAAACGTCGAACATCAATTCCTACCCCTCTAGGAAAATGGTAAGAAGATGGAAAAAACATTGCCAAGGCAAGCCTAAAATCTATACATCATCTCTGGTGCCCTACGTGCTACTTCCAAGAAATTAGATAACGTTCTTAAGATGTGTCAACATTTTCAAAGAGATGGTAGTTCGAAATCACAGTGAAATTGCTAAAAAACTTTGTTTTCTGAGGAAGTAGAATCATTAACACTGGAGAAACACCATTCAGGCAACAAAGTATCGCATGATGGAAGTAAAGCAATAGTACAATTTACTAACAAATCAAATTAGTTTTTGGGAAAGAACTAAAATTTTATTATACAGTGTATGATTAAGGTCTATTAATCCTGAACCTCATTTGGCAGCTGCAGATACTACTCAAAGCAAAATATTAGGTAGTTCAATTTCAAGAATTAAAGAACGTTTTCTCCAGACAAAGTCATAGGTAGAGTGTACCTAAAATAATATGGAAAAGTCAACTAATGTCCAATTCAATTTTGTACATCACTATTACTAAATCGAGAATAAGTGAAATGCTAGGATTTTCTGTGACTTACAACATCTTGAGTTGCTACTGTTATCTTGTATGAAACAAGTGCATAAAATGAATCCATTTTATGCCAAATCAAGATATCATAAAACAATCTTGTGTATTTCAGATATTTTAGGTTTAAAAAATTTTATATTTCTAAAGATGGCAATGCATAATATATGTTTTAATTTTAAACGACTCAAAGTTCTATGGGCAAGCAATAATCAACATACCGTAATAAGCTTCCCTGCATTTTCAGGTCTCTTTCCAACCTTAATGGCAGCGGCGGCAGCTGCTCCAGAAGAAATGCCCACCTGGTAAGGAGTAAAAGTAAGAAGAAATATGTCACATGGCATAACATGCAACAAGATAAGTAATTGAGTATATACACCATAACTAAAAGGAGCATGTGCATAGGGGAAATATGGATAAGGATGGAACAAATGATGCAAACTATAAAATACAGTTCTTAATGTATGAATTTAAAACATACAAATTGTGTTTTGGCATTCAATTTTGCTACCCATAGATGTTTCAACATTCTAATTTCATACCAGAAATACCTTGTCTTATCCTACCAAATAGTTTCCCATGTTTACTGCCAATCTCCACTCCTCCAGAATCCCTTATGCACATGGTCTCTTATTCAAGGGTTATTTTTGTCAAGCACCTCTATTTCTATCCAAACCAGAAAGAAATAAACAAACACCCCATTTACAAGGCATGTAACACTTTGATGGAAAAAGTGAACAGTTCCATCAAGTAGAGACCCACATGTAACAAAGATGAATGATCGGAGATCTAATGCCAGAAAATTTTATTGGGGATCAAGTGCTTAATTTGTTAAAGGGTGGGACCACCGTTATAAATTTTTCCCAATTTAATAGGAAATGTAGGAGATAATAATTGTTCAGTCATGTGTTCATCTAGATGGAAAAGAGATCTAATATATTAGGCATAAAACTGAAATGAAGAACTAACCAGCAGGCCTTCTTGAAGAGCTAATTGCTTTGCAGTTTCAACAGCTTCATCACTTGATATCTGCGCCACAAAAAATAAAAAATAAAAAAAATCAATTGGCAGACCATGGTAAAAATTTCAATTGAACTTTGAACATGTCTGAAAAAACATAAATAAGATATGATTAAGGATTTATGGAAATTTTGTAAGTTATTTTACTATCAAATCTAGAACTATTAAATGTGCGAAGCAATTATTCTCAACATTGTCTTCACCAAGATCCAAGATAATCAAAGGGGCATTCTAAGAAAGTTCATATGAGTGCATTATATAACCCTAAATTTAGAGTTAGAAACCTCCAAAGTTACAGCTCCTCTTTTTGAACGACGATAACCTTTGGATTGATCAATCAGCTAAGCAAACAACGAGTAAAAACTTGTAGTTATTGTCATAAATGTGATAAAGCATTCATTAGTTGTATGGAATACGATGAAACCAAGACGCAGACCTCTATGACTTCATCCATCACATCTTGGTCTAAATTCTTTGGTATAAAACCTGCTCCAATCCCTTGAATTTTGTGAGGGCCTGCAGTTTCAAATTGCAGATGCCAGAACAATACACAGTTTAACCCTGGAAAAGAAAGCATATCATATTTGGCTTGTCATCTTACCAGGCTTTCCACCAGATAGTATGTTACTTTCTGTTGGTTCCACACCAATAATCTGACGCAACAGAAGCAAAGAATGGAGTGTTACAATAAATGAGAGAAAAAAGGAAGAATTTTTTAAAAACTTCGATTTCTTAGGCAATATGGAAATGAGTTCATCAGTATTAAGCTCACGTCTCTGTGCAAGCATCTATGAGTTTCTCTGAGGAAATTTCTTTACCTTAATATTAGAATTGTGCTTTTTGAGGTATTGACCAACCCCTGAAATGGTTCCACCAGTCCCTATCCCAGCAACAAGTATATCCACCTTGCCACTTGTGTCTTCCCAGATCTCTGGACCTGTTGTTTCATAGTGTATCTGCAAAAAAAAAACATGAATATGAACTATCATCTACAATTTCAATGTCATCTCTTTTCCTTCAAAAAATCAAATTCCTTGTTCTGAGATGAGATATAAATACAGAGCACAAAAAATTTGAAATCCAGATGATATCCCATTAGATAAACTTCCAAGTTCCAACCAAATTTACATTAAGAAATCACTGCCAGAAAAGGCAAAAGACATGAGTTCAATTGCCACAGACACTTGAGCTCGTTTTGGAGATGCTTAAAACAAACTTAAATCCAAAAGGTCACAACTGACAACACCTTCCATTGATTGACCCAAGATAGAGGGGAAAAAAGAGCAAAGAAAAGAAAATTGACTCTATCAGATCATAAGTTATGAGGAAGAAGGCAAAAGAACCTTGGGATTTGCAGGGTTGTCAAACTGTTGAAGCATGTAGGCATTGGGGGTGTTACTCAATATTTCTTCAGCTTTTTGCACAGCTCCTCTCATACCTTTGGCTGGATCAGTTAAAACAAGTTCAGCTCCGAATGCTTTCAAAAGAACCCTTCTCTCAAGACTCATTGAAGCAGGCATTGTCAAGATGAGTTTGTATCCTTTCGAAGCAGCAATAAATGCAAGCCCAATACCAGTGTTTCCACTCGTAGGTTCAACCAAAACACTCTAGCATAAAAATAGATTTCCATTACAAAATACCATGTACCAGATGCAAGTAATATGGTGACATTGCCATCTATGTGGCGATAAATAAGATCGAAACCAGACCATGTCCAATGATTATACAACGGTACAGAGCTAACAGTAATTTGTTTGCACAATCATTTAAACTCAACAAGTAGAGGGGTATTCAATTGACCTTTTAGCAGAAAAAAGCAAGAATCATAAGCAATCTGATCAAAACAATATAACTAGAAGCCAAGAACTAGTGCAAAAACACGCCTACGAGAATATATTGGGAGTGGAAACCAAACATACAACCTTTACAAAGGTTTAACTTTTTAGGCAATATACCATGTTCATCAAACTACTGAATGTGAAATTCAATCTGGTCAAGTTCAAAATACACAAGCTGATGAAATTCTACAATCTCTTTACTCACTTGAACTAATAATTTAAAGGCCCGGCATGCCAATGTAACAATGAAATCATCAGAATGGGCTGAACTATGAAATAATAAGAGGGCAGAACAACTGAAAATTAATGTGCACAAAAATAAAGATCAACCAGAACAGCAGTGTTATATGGGCATGTATGTAACAATCATGTTGGACAGGATGCTATGTATCTGCATGGCAAATGATATGAGAAAGAAAAAAATTTGGCTCAAGTTTTATAGGAGGGTCAATGGCAGTAATTGATCTCCCTGACATTATTAAAATAAACATGATAGGTTATTACAGAGTGAGCAGCAAATCTAATAAAGGAAGGTAAAGTCAACTGCTCAATTATTGTATACCTTACACCTTCCTGTATATCCTCCTCCTCTTCTTTTTCTTTTTTTCTTTTTTTTCTATTTTTTTTTGGTGGTTCAGGGGAAGGGAACTAAGGGTAAAGAAATCAAACATTTATGGAATTAGGAATGTAATTTGAAACGTGTCTTACCTTCCCAGGAGTTATAAGTTCTCTTTCCTCGGCATCAGCTATCATACTGTATCCTATCCTGAAAGCAAAAGATTATTGTAAGAAAAAGAGAATTATACAGGACAATGGGACATCATTTCTTACATTTAGATCCTTGTATCAAAAATATTAATTTCATCGAACAACAAGAAATAACAATATAAACAAATAGATACTAAGCTCAATCATGTGAGACATCAGGATCCTAATCTTAACAGGATATAAATTGTCAAGCCTCAAACAAACTGAGTGAAATTTAGATACTATATAATTATAGATATGGACTGGAGTAGATCATAATTGACAGCTCGCGTTATCTTGAGGATTTACTTCGCTGTAAAGTTGGAAATTGGAACATGTCCAGGAGGCAGAAAGCAACAAATAAATGCATTTGTTCGCAATTACAAAATCTTAAATAAAAAACCAGGATTGTTCTCACCTGTCCTTGACACTACAACATGGCTCCATAATCTCAAGCTTAGCAGCTATGTTAGCAGCACAACCTTTTACAATAGTATTCAAGTAAACCATTGGTGTCTTCCCAATAAGCTGCCACATTGTGTCAACAGTGAAATAATAATAATTAATTGATAAATTAAAGGCTTTCTATCAAGGTAATTTAAGATAATGTCCAAGGAAAGAAAAACAAATATTGCTTTTAATATATGCTAACCAAACTATATTAGATATTTTCATATCATTCTATCTACTTGTGTCAAATATAATGAAGGCCAACATAAATTTTTAAAGCAAAATTATAGCCTCAACCTACCCACAAGGCTTCAAGAATATTTTTGACATTCATTTACCATCAACTTTAACGTCATTTCAGCTAAACATGTAAGCAATAAATTGACCTCAATCAAGTTCTTCAAAACCTCCACCCATCTTCACTTGAGTACAAATTTTCTGTTGTTTGCTGTTCATTTTATTGATCCACTTAGAACAATGCAGCATTAAACTTAGATTTACCTTTCAATTATTAACTCCGTGTAATTCGAAGGCTCTATTAAGTCCTGAGAATTTGTTTTATCGTTTGAATTATTTGACGACTGATTTTTGCATTAAAACAACAAATCAATTCATTTCCTCTAAATTAATTAGGATTAAGAAGTCGCCGGAGTATATTAACACCACTACAAGGAATATCCTCAGCTGTTCTTACTAGAATATTAGAACAAAACAAAAACCAACATTAAGTATTACTTAAATTCAAACTAAAAGAAAAAACCAAAGCTAAAACGAAAAGATAACCAATATTTTCGTAATATCAACAGCAAATTTAAAGAAAACACGCTGCACAAAAAACAAAAATACTGAATGACTGTTCAAGTATGAAAAATGGAATGAAACCCGGAAAACCCCACCTGGGTTACATCTTTGGCAATGTTAAGGCCTTCAATATCAGTTTGTGGCTGCACAGAAACTGCTTCACACAAAATTTTACTCTTACTGCCATTGATACTACTACAATTTCCGATATTGATAATACTATTTAAAGACTCATTGTTATATCCCCGAGAATTGGGTTTGGGACGCAACCGTTTGGCAAAGAAGTATTCCGGCGACCGGACCTCGGAATTGTACAGAAAAGTCACCGGATTGTTCAACAACCAAGCCATTGAGGTCTCACACTCAGTGCGTGTGCTTGAAATGATACAGAATTGTGCGTGTGCTCGGAGTTATACGTCGTCGTTTAATATTAGTCAACGTGGAGGATTCTTTATTGACTTTTCGCGTTAACGAAGGGACGTGTAGTGGGCCATGGACTCATTGGACCCCACGTCGACCGTTGGACCGTTCATTTTCATGAGTTAAATTCAAAGGAATATTTAAACAAACTAGTAAAGTTGAATACGTGCATTACGTGTTATTATAAAATGATTTAAAGTGCCATAAAAGTAATAATTGTATATATGTTAAATCACTTATTCAATTTTCAATTAAGTAAAATTAGATGTTAATTTGCATAAATGGACATGATTAATGAAATGAATTTTTTAATGTGAAATTTTAATTAACTTATAATTAGAATTAGTAGCACTTGAAATGTATAAATGAAGATTAATATTAATTAAATAAATATGGATATTAGTTAATTGAGAATTAATAATAGGAAATTCATATATTAATGGAAGCATGTATGTGAAATGAATCTGTCAAATGTACATGTATATTGATGATAACTAAATTGTTAAATAAATTAAATATTTATTGAAAAACGAAAAGTAAAGTATCATAATCTTTATTATATATATTGAAAAACGAAAAAAACAAAAGGTACGGATTTTTTTAGCAATAATTGTAAAAAGTGGGGACATTATGTGCTAATTACCTTTTTAAAAATTTATTTGGGACTCATTTGCGCTTCTCAACAAAGTTGGCACTATTTTTGCAATAATTTTTTTCTTTTTCCTTTTGTTTTATTTATAGGGTGGTATTTTCGTCATTTTACAATTTTTAATTGAAAAAATAGATAAAAATGACCATTTTTGCAATGAAATGTGAAAATAAGTGTGAAAATGCCAAAAAAATTTATAGGTAATGACGTTTTCCACAATAATATTGAAGGGTGGGGACGTTATGTACTAATTACCCTATTGAAAAAATAGTTTGAAAATAATTATTGTCAAACAACGAGGGCTAAAATTTGATCTTAGTTGGGATACATAGCCTAGCCCCTATTTGGTGGCCTTAAAATTTTCAAAACATAGTTTTGAATAATAATTTTTGAAAAACGTATGGTTGAAAATAATTATGTAGCAAAAATTAAATCAAAGGTTGTCAAACATGGGCCTATATTGATAATATGGGTTGTTTGACAAAACTTTTTATACAATTTATAAAAAAATTTGATAAAAGTTGATAAAAATTGTGAATATCATAAAATGTGTCCTTGACATTTTAAGTTTTTCCAAACAAATTCGAACTGAACTTCTATTTTGGATAGCGAGTAAATTTGTTACTGTAACTAGGGGTGGGCGTGGATTGGGTTGGGTCGGTTTTTTACCCAACTCAAACTCAACCCAATATGATCGGTTTGATAAAAAATCAAACCAACACAACTCATTTATGTGTTCCAACCCA
>CAIGRP010025904.1:0-11524 GCA_903798385.1 Fraxinus cuspidata | reverse complement strand
TTTTTTTTTTTTTTTGGCGATTGAGGCTTAGAATGTAATGGAGTTTGGGTTAGAAGTAGTTGTGGGATTGCCTTATGTTGATTGTGGTAGGTTTTTGGTTGGCTACGTGGTTGGCCTTGTTGGTTTGATCACTCGCGCCACATTTTTGATATATTTGTTTTTTCTTTCTTTTAATTTTTGGTTATGTTTCATGTCTCTAGGGCAGACATCATTCGCACAACTTGATCACATTAGGTTTGTTGGTTTATTTGTGTAGATGTTGTTTATACTGATGTTGGTGTTGACACCGCAAGGTGACTTCATTGCATCACGTCACCTCCGTCTAGGCATCACGATATCCTTTTGTGCATTCATCCAAGGGTGCGGTTCGTATGTCCCATTTACCTCGTTTTACATGCATTCATGTATCTCATGCATAATTCAAGTTAGTTTTTGATTTTGTCAAGGTATTGATACGTTGGTTTACTCATTTCAGATGCCGCCTAAGAGGGCTTGTACTGCTGCTCCGACACCTGGTACCTCCACGTCATACAGTAGATCTAGGTTTATCTCTCCGACTACCCATGGCACTTTTGGGTCACAATTTTCTTTGAGACCTGTCTTAATTGAGTGCGAGGTCATTTTATCTAACTTGTCACTGGCCATTGCTACTATTTTCACTTCCCGGGGTTGGGAGCTTTTATTGGTTGAGTTGACGCCTCCTCCTGGCCTTCTAGTTCAAGAGTTTTACACTAACATTGATGACGTTAGCAGTTCGACCTTTAGGGTTTTTCTTCGAGGTAGGACAGTTAAGATCACACCCGATGTCCTATCGAGTCTATTACATATTCATCGGGTCGTTCATCCTTTGTTTCCTTATTTGTATGTTGATATTCTTTCAGCGGACTCTTGTCCGTTCTACGGTGTTTAATACATCGTTGGATGGTGGTCTAGGTGCGATGTACATTGGATCTCTTCCTATTGATCGTCAGATTCTGTTGCGCATTGTATGTACGAATATGTAGCCAGTGTCGTATACCTCTTCATTGCCTATGGAGAGGGCTCGATCTTTGTATGCCTTGTTGCACGATGACTCTATTGATCTGCCTACATTCATATGTCAGCAGATCTTGCGTGTCTTTTGTGTCACGGGGACCTGGGTGGGACTTTCTTATGCTTGCCTTGTTTATCGCCTTGTGATAGCACTTGACGTTAGTTTTCCAAAGGGGGTTCCTCAGAGGGTTTCTCGGGCGATTGGCCATACTACCATCTCTCAGTGTTGACATTCCATCGACATCCACGTCTACTCCTCCCCCTATCGAGTATGTTCCACCTTCTGCGTCTGTTCCCGTTGACCCGTCTATGGCACTTATGGGACAGATGACTGTGCTGATTGAGCAGCACACTCATATAATGGTAAAGATTACACAACTGTAAATTACCGGTGATCAACACGCTACTGAGTTTACTACACTTCATGGTGCTGTTGGTTGTCATCAGCGAGGGCTACGATGGATTCGTCGCCATTGAGATGATGGTACAACTGCGGAGAAGATGACTGATTTTGTTGATACTGGCGATGCATCTTAGTTGCTAGGTTGCCCTTTGTCATTTTGTGACAAAAATGGGGGATATATTTTTGATGATGGAGATGATGGAGTAATATTTTTTGAGGATGTATATGATTTTAACTACTGATATGATGTATCTAAAATTTTTGATTAAATGATAATTTCGTTATTGCTAGATTAAGTTTTGATGTTTTGTAGTATCAATATTTCGTTTTGATATGTTGGGTTGCATTGATATTACGTCTTAATTTAGCTTATGATATGAAACTAAAAAAATGCATTATGAGTTATTAACTGCTTAAATCACTTTTACACTGTGTATTGGTTGATTTAACTGCTTGAATTGCTTTTACACTTAGTACTGTATCACATACATTTTACACTGGGTATTTGAGTTGTCTATTTCAGGAAACGGGTTTTGATAAATGAAAATCAAAATTCGATCAAGACAGTTTTTGATTGTGTCAATTTTTTTGAGTATGTAATTATGTTTTACTATTGCCTTGACTTTAAATTATAGTTTTGTCACAGAATGCTAATGGAGGAGTTTGTTTGGTATTTGATGTAATTGACAAGTCTGTGAACAAAAGTGACTAAAATTAATGTGGTAAAAGTTAATGAGTAATGTGTAATTAGTAGAAATTATGTTATGTTAGGTCTAGGGTTCGAGAATGGAAAAGATGGAAAAACAGAGCCAGAATTTTGCTAGACTGTCGTCAAGTTTTGGCTCGTGCGTCAGAAACAAAAATTATATCGCCCGCATGTATCCAGACCTTCGCTCTAGCAACACACTGTCGCTCGCCTGTCGTTCAGCTCTCGCTCGAGCGACAGAGTTATCCGAGAAATTTTTAATTCGTTTTTTTATGGCTTTTTATCTTGCACATTCATACCTTGACCTACATATAAATAACTGAACACCTCTGAACGTTTTTTCTAGGGTTGAATAGTGAGAGAAACATATTCTTTTCATATCTACTACGATGCGATCACAGCTTATACATACTTGGATCGGACATTCGAGAAACAATTTTCCTTCCCGTGGACCTTCCTTTACGACGTATGGACAGGACACCGGAGGAGCGACTAAGTGCATCATAGCTTTGCCACTACAGGACATTTGTCTTCCAACATAAATGTTGTATTCCAGTTGCCGCGGGGATTCGGGTAATGTCTTCTTAGAAATGGTGTCTTCAAGTCTATTTATAATGCAAGGAATCACTGAAAATGACAACAATTTTTCTCTCCCCTTTCTGCATAGTCATTCATATATTTGCACATCATTACTTTACAAAGTAGAAAACTTTGAAATTGCAATATTCAGTTATACTTTCAAAAATCTTGGGAGGCTTGCAATAATTAAGGTGTTGTAATTATCTTCAGAAGTGCATTCCACGGATAATTTTTACCCGGAGTTTTTACCCAGTTGGGGTTTTTCCGTGATCATATCTTGTGTTAATTTGTTACTTCATAAATGCGGTATTTCAACATTGGAAAAAATTGAATTGTATGATTAATAATCTAAAGATAATTAATAGTGACTTGTTGCTATTTAATTATTAAGTTTTTTTAATTCCGTGTAATCACCTATTCATCCCCCTCTAGGTGTAGTTTAGGTCGAACTTCGTATTTTCATATGGGAATGATGAGGTAGACGGGATAAGAGGAAATGAATAAAAATAAACATAAAAGTAAGAAATTAAAGTGTTCTCCACCCTTCCCGCTGCCACCATAATTTTCCACTTTAGGTAATGTGAGCGGAAAATGGAGAATAAGGAAGACTGGTACGAAAATTAAAAAGAGAGTAAAGGAAGTCAGTTAGCAACGAAAGAGAAATGAGAAGGTGAAGCAAATAGCGTGGTTGGTCGAGGAATCATATGGATGATGAGAAGTGATGACAAATAGGACGGAGGAGAATAAATAAAATAAACGGGGAAAGAAGAAATTAAAGGTTTTTTACTCCCCTCCAACTTCCACAGTCTGCAACCTCATTTTGTCATTTCATGTAGAGGAAGGGAAAATGGGGAATAAGGTGCTTAATTTTTCAAATTTTGTATAATGTATTTATCCTTGTTCTATACTTATCTTGGTTTATATTAATATTTGTTGGAAATTCAAAATATAAATATTTTGGATAACTTTGTATTCCACACGTTTTTTGAAAGAAGTTTAAACAGTTTATAAATTATTCCGCTTGTAGAGTATTTGACTTGTCAACTAAACCCGCAAGGCTAGTGGGCCAGCCTTGGGCTTTTTTGTGACACTATTAGTAGCGCTCTTATAACTTTGCATTGTGCCATAAGGCTGAATTGGATTGGGGGCTTGACCTAATAATCCTGATGCGACGAACTAATTATTTGGAAAAGATTTATTAAAGATTTGATCTTCATTTGTCCAGATTTGAGCGAATATGACTGTTACTGTTGGGATTTGAATTTCTGGTAAGTTTGTTTTATTTATTTATTTTTTTACGGTAACTCAGGTGTCCGAGTTTCGCCAAACTAATCCCGAAAAGTAGTGGCCTTCCCCCCGGTTCGCCACCCGGGTAAATCCGGATGCGATCACGACTTATACACACTTGGATCACACATTCGAGAAGCGGTTCTCCTCCCCATGGACCTTCCTTTACGACGTACGGACAGGACCCCAGAGGAGCGACAAAGTGCACCATAACTTTGACATTTGTCTTCCAACATAAACAATATTCCAGCTGCCACGGGGATTCTGGTAATGTCTTCTTAGAAATGGTGTCTTCAAGTCTATTTATAATGCAAGGAATAACTGAAAATGACGACTATTTTTCTCTCCCCTTTCTGCATAGTCATTCATATATTTGCACATCATTACTTTACAAAGTAGAAAACTTTGAAATTGCAATATTCAGTTATAATTTCAAAAATCTTGGAAGGCTTGCAACAATTACGGTGTTGTAATTATCTTCGGAAGTGCAGTCCGCGGATAATTTAGGCTCCATTGTATCATGAAGGGAATTTGCTATAAACCTGTTAGTACATAACTGGTAGAGGCTAGTATTGTCTTAAAATAGATTGTAATAATTCGTGCGTGTTGGAGACAAATTTTATTACGTGCAGGGTTTGTGCAAACGTTTCTAATTACATAAAGAAAGCTGGCACTAAAATGAAAAATAGAGTAAAGGGAAGCCCCTTGACAAGGAATGAGGAAGAAGAAGATGAAATTAATAGCATGGTCGAAGAGTCATGGGGATTATGAGATCTGACGACAAATGCGGTAGTGGAAAATGAATAAAAATAAATTGACTATAAGAAATTACAAAGTTCTCTACCCTTGTGCCGCCACCTCAATTTGCATTTCTGATTCATCAGAAATGGGGTCTATCCATACTACATGAGACCTTGAAAAAATATATATAGCAATAATTTTCTGTCCCATTTCTGCATAATCAATCATATATTTTAATTTGCATATAATGTACTTTACTAAATAGAAAATTCTGAAATTGTAATCTTCAGTTTACAATTTCAGAAATCATGGAAGGCAGACAATTAGGCTATTGTAATTATCTTTAGTAAGTACAACATGAGACGTATGTACTGGAAATGTGTTGTGTAGGGGCGAATACTTTTTAAAGGACAACTTGATAATTTGCAAGCTTGGCGTTCGCGCTAACTTTTCTAACATAAGAAAGGCCGATATGAAAATGGAAAAGAGGGTAAAGGGAAGCCAATTAGTGAGTAAGGAGGAAGGAGATGGTGAAACTATTAGTAGGTTCATGGAATCATGGGATGGTGAGAATTGACGAGAGATGAGGCAAAGGAAATGAGTTAAAATAAAATATTGAACCCTCTTGCCGCTACCATAAGAAGATTGTTATGAAAATGGAAAAGAGAGTAAACGGAAGTGATCGTATGGTGAAGAAGAGTTAAGTACATGATTAAATTAATAGCATGGTCGAGGAATCATGGGGATGGTGAGAACTAACGACATATGGATGGGGGAAATGAATAAAGATAAACACAAAAATAATATATTTAGATTTTCTAATGAACAAAAATAAAACATTAAAGTTCTCTCAACCATTCGCCGCCCCTTGTCCTTTCAGGTAGGGCGAGGAAAATGTAGAATAAGAGAGGCTAGTACGAAAATGGAAAAGAGAGTAAAAGGAAAGCAGTTGAAGAGGAAGGAGGAATGATAGGGTAAAACTAATAGCAGGTCGAGGATCATAGGCATGGTGATAACTGACAGATGGGACGAAGGAATGAACTAAAATAGAAATAGAAAATAAGAAATTAAAGTTTTCTCCATGCCTCGTGCCGCCACCACAATTTGCCATTTCAAGTAGGGAGAGAGGAAATTGGAGAATAAAGAAGTATGGTATAAAAAACTGAAAAGAGAGTAAATAGAATCCAGTTGGAAAGGAAAGAGGAAAAAGAATGTGAAATTAACAGTAGAGGTTCGAGGAATCATGAGGATGGTGAGAACAAATAAACCAGAGGGAGATGCATGCCGAGGAGGTTTGTTTTTACTTTCTATTCAAATTAGCTATGTCTTTTGCTCTATCTATTTTGCCTCTTGAATAATATTTTAAGTGCGTAACTTTTCAATGTAAATGTGAAATTGTTTATCAAGATATACAAGATGATAAAGTCATAAATTGAAATAAAAAATTAGAAAATTGTCAAATGTCAAGACTCTAGCTGCAATTTCTCCTTTAAAAGTATTTGACAACTAATTTCTAGGGATAGATGGATGGGAGGCTAGGTGCACATTGGGGTGGTGAGTGGCCTATGGTGTTGGCCATGGTGGCCATAATAATGGGTAGAGCTCGAAAGTCCAGAGAGAGAGAGCATGATGAAGATAAAATGATATTTATTAAAAAATTACCGACTAATGCAAAAATATGTTTGTTTTACATCCCTTTTCTATTGACGTATGATTGAAAAATTGGAGATAGTGTCATTTAATCCACCTTTCTCTGTCCACAATTTTACCAATGAAAATTTTAAATTATATAATCTCAGTATTGTTATTTATATCTAGCCGTGTCCATGAGCCGAGCCACGAGCCGAAACTCGAAGCTCGGGCTCGGCTCGAGCAAAAAAGGTCGAGCTTTTTTTGGCTCGAGCCAAGCCAAGATAACAGGCCGAGCTGGCTCGGGTTTTTTTTCCGTGTGGAGAGAACTGCCTACAACGTGCAGATTCATTAAATTTTTTTTACCATCTTTTCTTGTATTTCGGAATGCATTCGTGACTTATCAAATTTCTTACAAAATTTCTTACAGACGTATCTTTCATTAAATTTTTTTATTTGGTTATATAACATAAGATAATTTTATTATGTTTTAGAATTGTCCAGAATTCGCTCTGCCTTCTTCAAGTAAATTGAGGTGCAAAATGCTTAACGCAGCCAAAACTAGAATAGACAAGATTTTAGCTTATTTTTCTCTTTAATATTGTTTGGTGCCATCCAATCTTCTTTACCAGACTTGCCATTAGTAAGAGTATATTCATTCATCATATTCACAGTATTTTGTACACTGTTTGGACACAATCAGCCAAAATCTGTCAAACTCAGATGTGGAACTTTCTTACAGCAAAAAACATAGTGCAGCATTCTACACAAAATTCACAAGAAATATGGATAGCAATGAGAGCAGAGTCAACAGACTCTTGCATGGACTTCTCGACTGGCTTGCTTTCGAAGGAGGGGAGGAAACAGGACCTGGGGATGCAATTTTCACATCTTTTTCCTTAGCACATGCGTATTGGCAACGACTTGGACGGACAATCCTGTAAACTCCACTATCGGTGAGGAGATAGAGATTCTTGTTGTTATCTTCGCCAAAAGAGAAAATGTAACTCAAAGCTGGAAATGAATTTCCAGGAGAAAAGGTGCATTTTAAAGGAGAATCAGAAGCACAAGTGAAATTTATCTTGTTACTACTGAAGTTCCCACTGCTAATGGGATACTCAGTGCCTGCCCATATTGCACCTGCATAAAGATCTGCAAACAAATACCTGCAAAATCGAGCATTTTTACTTCATTAAGAAACATGAGCCCAAGCCAACAAGAAATACTGGCAATTTTAGTCTTGTAGAGACTAAATTACAAAATATGTCTTCTTCCTGATAAATCTGCTAATTTCTTATATACATGAGCTTCTTTAGGTCTATGCAATAAACTTTCCGACCACCTAATGGTCCATTTGGCGGCCATCTACTTTTGCTTTTTTTAGAAGAGCTTATCGAGGAAGTCATCTTGGGTCAACTTCATCTGAAAGCTGTTCTAACTAGTCAAAACATTTCTAGAAAATCATCCAACAAATTCAAAAGAAAATTCTTAGTGTCGAAGCAGCTTTTGGCAGTTCAAAATCCTTCCCAAATGGGGACACTAAGTCGTTCTCTCTTGCATATGTCCTCAATGTAGGACACCCACTTGTGGTGTTAATTCCCACTTATTATACAGCCTATGTTCAAATATTCGGTTTCTAGTAGTAATTTTCTTGTTACATAGCCCAAAACATACCTTCCATATAAGCAAGGATCAGTCATAGACCGATAAAAATTGCCACCAGTGATTGATGCTGAGCCTTCATTTATGTTTACATCAGAGTGATTGTAACCCATCACAGGGAAAATCGGACTTATGGATTTCACTGAAGTATTTCCACCTGGTGTAGCCGGAGGAGTGTAAACATAAGGGCCCTCGTATGCTCGCCATCCATAATTTCCATACTTGGTAATCACATCCACTTCTTCATATTGATCCTATGGAATAATATCAGTATGTTCAATATTTAATTGTATGCAATGAGGAAATCAAGAACTGAGAGCGAACAATAAATTCAGTACCTGTCCTGTATCTGCACACATAAAGTAAGAAGGCCTTGCAGAATCGAAACTGCAGCGCCAAGGATTTCGTAGTCCTATAGCCCATATTTCTTTCTGCAAATCTGCGTCTATAGTATAAGGATTGTCCTTGGGTATAGAATAGTTTCCCCACAAGCTATCTTTAGCACCTGAACCACACAGCCAAAAATACAATTATGAAAAGCATTGAATTATGGCAAATAGAAGATGACATGTTTTCTAGTAGCCTCCAATTATCCGTTAAACTATTTCTTGAGAACGCCCTAAAGCACTAACGGAATCATATGAATATATAGACTGAAATTGTGATACCTTGAGAGATGTACTAAGGAAAATATATTACGACATAGAAAGTATATTCGTAGAAGAAATCAAGCTAATTAGGATTTTATAGTATTTCCTTATTGATTAATATTAAATTTTATTTTGAATTTAAGACTATTTTGTTTCCTTGTAAAGGAAAATCTAGTTTCCTTATTAATATCATTATTCAATAAAATTACAATCTTCCTCATAATTCTCTCTTCTTCTTAAGTTGTTCTTGTTCTCGGCATGAGGTATGCTATACAATATATCGATGTCTCTAGTAAACCAAAGCCGTGGTCTTTTATAAATCAAGTGCATATTTAGTACGCAGTTGTGGACACTACAACAAATAAGATTTATCTTCATTTAATTTCTTATGGTCCGCACGGCGGGCCAAAAGCTGCTTATGACTGCTTTTAGGTGCACTTCTAGAGGAAGCTGGCCAGATGTGTCCTCTGGATATTCTTCTACAAAGCCAGAAGTTATTCAAAATAGGCCCTTAATATTGTATAATAATGTCCAATTCTCTCTACAAATCAAGCTAGAAGTATATTATTATAACTCACTTGGTGTGGTGTCGATGTCAAGTCTAATGATTTTTCCGAGCAAAGATTTCTTGTTCTGAGAAAAATTGTATGGATCGCCTGTACCCCCGCCATCCCCCATCATGAAGTACAAGTATCCATCTTTTGGTCCAAAAAGAATTTGGCCCCCATGGTGTGCTGTAAAAGGAAGTCCCATGGTGAAAACCCTTCTGATTTCTGAAGGTACGGCTTTTGTTGCCTGGTGAAAAATAGGTACAATTTTCTTTATGCTCAATAAAGAAAATAATAACGAAATTTATAAGGATTGATGAGTACCATAGAAGGCTGGGATGCAGTACCATTGACCGTGAACTCGGCGATCACAGCCTGATATTGACATGGCTGTGCACCATTATCATTGCCTAGTTTTGAGGGATCACAATTCACATCTGAATTACACGCACATCTTCCTCCACACTCCGGCCACTTCGCCTTGTCACAGTTAAATGAAGCAAAAAACCGGCCATTGTCCGAGAATTTCGGATGGAACGCTATTCCCATCATTCCAAATTGAGTATCGAAGTGAACTTCATCGGTTAAATCTAGGAATGGATTGGATTCAACAAGTTCTAATGTTTCTCCCGAGTCCTTGTTAGGAATTGTAGCTAACCAAATTTTCCCTTGCTGGTTCGAGAAGAACGCGCGGTTTGAGCCATCTGGATGAGGAACCATGTTGAGGTAACTTCCATTCCCTATCTTCTCGAGGCACATACCACTCGGGGGACTTGGAATTCCCGTACTATTCAGGGTGACAGGTTCTCCATTGAAACATACAGATTCATCATCAGAAGCTCCACCAAACGCATCACAAAAATCCTTTTGTGATTGCCACACATCAGTTAATTTAGTGGAGTTCAACACTACCGGTGCTCCAGCTCGACCTTGTAATGACCCCAAAAAGGGTGAATTTAGCACAGATACATTTTGACAAGTAGTCCACATTTTCGAACAAAAGTTGTTTTTAGCTTGGCTAGATTGTGTCGAATTGGCTGAAATTGTAGAGTTGCAAAGTACAGGAACTGGACGGGGAATAGAATCAACTCTAAATAGCTCAGCTGAAAATTGATCACACCTCTGTAAACCATATTTCGAAACTCAAATTAACATCGAATTTTTCCACGCAAAAGATAAACAACAGACAGGAAATCAAACTTTCTCTAACAAGAACTTATCCAATGCAAAAGTTTGTGAATTCTTACTGCACAAAGCATGGATTTCAGAAGAGAAGCACAATCAGAATCAGAAACATTCATAGACTCGAATTGCTTCTTCAAGCGAAGATCATCAGCATTGTTGCAGCAACTGGTTCCATTATATGAACAAAACTCCAGCTTAGCTTTTGGAGTTGAGGGTGCTCCTGTAAAATTCATAAACAAGGATCAATAAACTACAAAATATGGTTCAATTACAGCATCAACAAAATCTGAATGGAACATTAAAAAATTCTCTTGACATACTTGAATCAGTACATAAAGGCAGTGAAAAGCATGGATCAAGAAACAGCAGCAAGATTAAAAAGATGAGCATAATAAATTTACTGCCTATCATTATAACAAGAATATGAATTTGCACTTCAACTGCATGAAGAAATGCCTATAAGGGGTTTCAGAAAAAATCCCTCCTATAAAACTTTGACTCTCCATTGTTATCAGCCTTTTGGATACACAGAAACAACCCCACCCTCCCCACCCCACAAGATTAATTTATTTCCATTTGTAGTGTTTGTCTGTCAATGGAGATGGGGGATCACCAAGTTGCAATAGGCAGTCTAAAGAGTTGACTTTTTGTGATCCAATGCATATATTATTGGGTAGTTGAGAAGAAATTTGGTGGTTTTGTCTAGAAATCCAGGCTGGATGGATCTTGGTTGGTTAATGTGGTCTATGCTGCAAGTTTGTCAACCCTTACAATATAAAGAACACGGGATAATTATGTCAATTATCATTGAAGTTTTGAATAGTTACGTCAATGATCATTGAAATTATTTTCTTACGATACTGATCATTCAAGTTTAAGATGATTATTCGAATGATCACTCTATTAAAATACTTGACGGTGTGATGCTATTAAATTTCAATGCGTCTCCAAATGGCACTATTATAATGCCAACGAGAACGAATGAATTGTGTCAATTGAGTTTGTACTAGGCGGGATGATGACTCGCCCGTTTTACATCTTCGGTCAAGAATTGACTACGTTTTCATCAATGCACTCATCTGTCAAACATCTCATCCGACAT
>CAIGRP010025888.1:0-11633 GCA_903798385.1 Fraxinus cuspidata | reverse complement strand
GTTCGCAGGGTTTGAGAATTGGGGGTAAGGAAGGTACGAAGGAGTTCGCAGGAGAAGAGAATTGGGGGAAAGCCGGTAAGAGAAGGGATTCCCAGCCTGCAGGAGAGCTTGTAATATAATGTGTGGGCCATTTTTTTCAAAATGTTAAAAAGACTTGGGCTTGGGTAGTTGGGTGGGATTTTCTCAAAGCAAAATATTAAGGGCCCAGTGGGGGATGGGTCCGCCCCTGATCAAATGAACCCTCTAGCCACCCGACGTTATCCTCACCCCTCTCAATTGGCTTCAAATTATTGGCAGTTCCCAAGTATATGCATGGCACATAAACAGTTATGGACGGTATATTAAATAAATTTTTAATTTTTCCTTCCTTAATATTGTCAATTGGTATCGAAACTTCCCAACTAGCATAAACTTAAGCCTCATATCTTAATTGGGTCACGGCAATTCCAATAGGCTGTTGGAACACTCAATTTTTACTTAATTCTCACCTTGATGCATACCACATTATATGAAAGAGTAATGATATTACCACCACCGATGAGTAATGAAATTAGCACCACTGGTGTTAATATTCCCGGTTTAGATGACAATAATATAGCACCAAATGAGATGTACAATTAAATAAATCACTTAATTATATCTTTCGTTAAACTTATCACATAACGCTACCTAAATTGATGTTCTAACAACAAGGGTGCTAGATAGCGTTATTCTATATGAAAAGGGGGCTTAGGATCCGAAAGTTAAACAAAAAGTAACAATTTAAGAGCAATAGTTACGTGTTAGCCAGCTAGTATAGTCTATACTTGGATTCTTGTCTCTGTTACACTACAAAAATTAGTTGGGCAGAAGCCTCCCATCATTGATTCATCTGAAGATTAACCTGCAAAGATGCCGAATAATGTTGCAGATAAAACCCTAGTACTTAAGCTAAGCTTGGATAATAGTAAAAGTACTTTTTTGTTAACTAACTAAAGACTTTCTTATCAAATAAGTTTTTTAAACTAAAAACTCGAGACAAAAAGTAACTTCAGGAAAAAGCTCGAAAAATATTTGGCAAAATAAGTTGCTTTTAAGCTTAGCAAAACTTTCTCCATACTTCAACGCTAGTGTTATTTACCTGTCTCTCTTCCATGAACCAATATTCTTTTACGACGTCTTTCAACTATTCGTATAAATGTACCAATTTTCTTATGAACTCTAAAAGAATATATATTTATAATATGCTACCAGATTGTCGATTCTGAGGGTTTCCAATGTCCTTTTTGCTACTTGGTTTGTGGGCAGCAGGCTGTATTATTGCTTGATTCTGCAGAATATGTTAAAGGTACTCATCAATAAAACTACCAACCGAAGAATGAAGCAAATTTGATTTATGCTGAAGAAGATGCATGATTACTTCCTCCTAGATAAGTTTTTTGACTTGATTTATGCTGAAAATGATGCATGATTACTTCCTCCTTCTAGATAAGTTTTTTGAAGATTAGATTTTAATGATGTGCCCTTGTCCGACAACTTAAGTTTCTAACAGTAGTTCAATATGGTTTTAGAGCAAGATAGTGATCGACCTAAATCAGGACTTGCTACTATTCATTTATAAAAATTGTGCACACGTCATACCACAATGAAAAGACGAATCCAGCCATAGGGCTACAATACCTTTCACTTACATGTGGCACTGTCCTTGATGATGGCCACATTAGACTAGGGTGGGAAATGGTCTTAGATTGTTTTGATCCTAGTACTCAACTCAAATAAATCAAAATTATAAAATGTTCAA
This sequence comes from Fraxinus cuspidata, assembly GCA_903798385.1. Classification (NCBI taxonomy): domain Eukaryota; kingdom Viridiplantae; phylum Streptophyta; class Magnoliopsida; order Lamiales; family Oleaceae; genus Fraxinus; species Fraxinus cuspidata. The sequence continues at coordinate 9,853 of CAIGRP010025888.1, read as the reverse complement.
CTGAACATTATAATTAGAACATATTAAGCCCCTCTTTGAGCTCCGTTATTTAAAAATTCATTTTTTCTCAAACTAATTGTTAACCACACATTCTCCCAATAAAATAATTTTACACGTAAACTCAAATCTCTTCCCTACTTTTTAACCACTCATTCTAAAAAAAAATGTGGCTCAAACACACACTAAACTTTTGAGAACTTATATAGAGAGTATCTTCAAGCCTGAGCTGGGCTCATGTCACATTGAGCTACGTTCAGCTCATAAGCATGCAAATGGGATCACATGCTGACCTAGGGAAGTGATGACAGAAGTTTTTACTCGAAGGTGATTAATTAGAAGAATGAACATATTTTAGTGCTAATACAATCCGACTCACCTGTGGCAACGGTATCCGTGGCTGATGGAGACCAAGGTACTGTTGATAGGGATAGACAAAATTTGGAATTTGCAGCTGATTTGGATTCTGCGCCACAAGTGAGTTTAACATAGGATCTGACTGGTTTGGAGCTTGAATCTTTGAAGGATCAGGTACTGGAACTGGTGGATATTTTGGCATAGGAAATCTTGGACCGATATGTGCTGTTCCAACTGGGTTTGGCATTGCTGCACCTGGAAGGGACGGATATGGAACCATTGGCCCGTTCATGCCCATATCCATGCCCATGCCCATACCCATACCCATTCCCATCCCCATCCCCATTGCAGGCATGAACTTCTGGACACCGGGATACATCACTGGCACCATACCACATCCCATGGACATTATCTGTAAAATAAATAGTACCTTCTTTCCTTTAAAAATGCACAAAATAACCTTCTGATGACATTAGTAAGTTCACATGCATATTTAAGGGCCTGCATCAAGCTATGGATATTGGAGTTGATTCAACCGACCAACGAGAAATTGCTAAGCGAAGATTCAAACCAACAAATATGTAGTCTTGAACATTGTGAGAGAAGATGGTTTTTGGGGGGGGGGTTGGGGAATGGGTTTAAAGGACATACCCACAACATGAGCGTTAAACACTGGTGATGCATTTTAACAGTGGTACAGAGAGAAGTACGACATTATTTGCAAAATTATTGGACTAAAATGCATAAAGTACTTGATTAGCTATTTTCCAGAATGCATTATTAAAGAGGATATTTACCTGTGATTCTACAAGATAATTTAATATTTGATGGAACATTAATGAAAGAGAATAGGAAATGGTACCTGAACTTGCAGTTGCAGTGATTTTAAGTACTCAATTGCCTCATCCAGCATTGAAGCTTTGTCCAACTGAAATTCAGATTAGAGAATGAGAACTCAATCCGAAAGGAACATAGAGAAGCTGTTCTTGAAAGTACATGTTTTGCTTAGCTGAGAAATAAGTAACTTGCTTTCAGTTTTGATTGGTAAAGAAAGAAATTTATTTTACAATTTATTAATAAACGTAAGTAAACTTTTCAAGCTTAGTTAAACGTATGCTCCTAACACGACAACAAAAATGTAAACATAAACTCCCAAACCTTGTTGCATCGCGGGATGAGTTCCTGCAAAGCCTTCATCTTTTCATTTATTCTATCTCGACGTCTCTACAAGAGTTGCAGCATTTAAATGATTGAATAAGCAATCATTTGGGAAAGAAGAACAAAATCGTTACTAGAGAGAGTTTATACCCTCTCTGATTGGTTGTGAACTTCTGCAGTACGAGATCTCTTCGTTGAAATTGAACCTTGGGCTTGCTTTTTGGCGTCAACAGACTCAAACTCTATGTCCTAGAGATGAAAAGATTCAAAATTAAATGGTTTCATCTAAATAAATTATCGGACACCATCTATACAGAAGCTAAAGAATAACGGTTCCACAGCCCTGTTACATATGTATATGGTAATACGTTTGATTTAGTCTTAATCTCAATCCCATAATAAACTTATAAATATCTAAAATAATTAGCTTAAGAATCTAGCTCGTTAAATTTCCAACTAGTGGCGATTAAGAAAAATTCATGGCTAACATTTTCCAATATATTTACAATCACATGACAAAGATGTTAGAATTAGGGTGTGACTCGAATTCTATTTTGAAGACTATTTGGAAATTCTAGTTGAAATCTATTTGGGAGTTCAATTGAGAGTTTAGAATTTGTGTTTGACTTGAAATTTTTTTTGAAGGAGTTCAAGTTGCAATAGGATAGGAGGAAATCGTGCAAGGAGAAGAAAACGTTGAATTGGCGTTCATTACGCACCTCGATCCCGCTTGAGCATTCAAAACAGTAGTCCTAATGCTCGCTTACCGCAAGACGGCCGATCAAGCAGTCGGCCACCGCTCGACGATAGTTGCTAGCGATTGTCTTAACCAGGAATGAACAGCTCGCGATTTTGACAAGTTTTTTAAATTCTATTTTATCCTAATCACTTCATTATTGTTTAGGCTTGTTATAGTTGAACTCCACCACATCTTATGCTCTTCTTTGCACTATAAATATGATGAGTAAACCTCTTGAAAAATCATTCTTACATTCTACATAATTTATTATTCTCCATTATTGATATTAGTGAACTCTTCTCTTCTGTCCGTGATTTTTTCCGCGTAAAATCTCGTATTCTTGATTGTTTATTTTTTCATATTGCTATATCATTCTCGTTCCTTCATTTCCTAACGAATGGTATCAAAGTTATCACCGATTCAGAGACAAGATTAGACAGTTTTTGGGAGAGCCGAATTGGTTTGTATTAGAGCGATGCTCGATCAATTCAGTTCAAGGTTTGATTTTTGTGATGACAATCATGAAATATGATATTTCACTTTTGGATCACATCACCAATTTTCGCTGCGGCAGGTAAAGATGCGAATAGTGCTCATTGATATGGATTTGCATGATGCTTTACTGGGATTTGACAAGATGTCCTCAATTTGGATGTTGGAAGAGAAACAACGTAAGGATCAAAATGCTCTATCATAGATTCAGCTACATCTTTCGAGTCATATTCTTCAGGACGTTTTAAAGGAGAAAATCGTCGTTGTATTATAGTTTAAATTGAGCAATTATGGATGACAAAAATTCTAACTAGAAAATTGCATTTGAAACAACGATTGTATTCTCATCGTATGACATAAGGTACATCACTAAAAAACACTTACCTATTTTTAAGAAAATTGCCGTTGATTTAGAAACCTTGGAAGTCAAGTATGATAAAGAATATTTAGAGTTGATTTTGTTGTGTTCGCTGCTCGCTCCATATATGTTTTCTAGAGACACGGATCTTATATAGACGTGATACTCTTACAATTGAAAAAGTATATGATGCTTTTTTTTTCAAAAGAGAAGATGAAGCATCTTATTGGACTTGAGATTTATGAAGATAGCCTTGTTGTTCATGGTCGTTATGTGAGGTGCCGATTAATGTGTAATTACAGTAATAAAATCTGTAATTATTGCAAGAAAATGGGACACATTAAGAAGGATTGTTTTAAGTTGCAAAATAAGGAAAAATTAGTTGCTGCAAATTAGAAAGAAAAGCAACTAGAAGTTTCAGCTAAAACTAGAAGATTGCTACAGATTTGAAGAGAATCTTATCTTCTTGTGTACTCTTAATTCAAAAAGTTACAAATACACTGGTGAAGGTGGAGTCCTGAAGGTATGTAAAAATGCTCGTATTGTGTTGAAGGGACACAGAATGTCCCAAACGTATGTCTTGCAGGGTTCTATAGGATCTTTAGATACCAATGAACAGGAATTAGGCACTCAGGTGGATCTTTTGTTTGGCACAATACCGTAGGAGTTTGGTTTAGGGGTCTATATTAAAGAATGTCTTTGTCGAGTTCAAAAATATAAGTAAATCCGCTTTGCCGCCACCATTTGTGGTGCCACAGTATTCAATTGCTAGAGATAGACATAGGAAAGATATTATGAGTCCACAAAGGTACGGTAAAGTTGATTTAGTTGCTTATGCTTTAAGTGTTACCGAATGTATTAAGTCTAGCGAAGAACATTCTACAGAAGCTGTTAGTCGTATTGATTTTGTTGCAGAGTATGCTGCCATGTCGGTAATTATTGAGTTATTTATGATCTTGTTGCTCGTGGTGATAATTAGAGCAACTTTGATACCCAAGATAATCATGATAAGCAGTGCTTGGATTCAGTTGATATTCAGTTATTAAGTTTGTTCTAGTTGGACTTTGTGGAAGAGGTAGATAATTTTTTGATGGAGAATTTGTTGTTGAAGAGTTAAGTTTTATTCATTGGAGTGGAATTCGTCTCCAAATGGAGAATTTTTAAAGTTTTGTTCATTGCAATAGAATTCATATAAATGTGGAGTTTGTTAGAATTAGGATATGATCCAAATACTATTTGAAAGATTATTTGGGAATTTTGGTTGAAGTTTATTTGAGAATTCTAGTTGGAGTTCAATTTGGCAGTTCAATTGGAAGATTTGAATTTATGTTGGACTTGAAAAAGACTTGAAGGAATCTAAGTTGCAATAGGAGATGAAGAAATCGTGCAAGGAAAAGGAAACGTCGAACTGGCAATCGCTACGCGCCTTGATCCCGCTTGGGAGCTCAAAACAATAGTTATAGCGCTCGTTTATCGCAGGCGGTCGCCCAAGCGACGGCCACCACTCGAGCGGCAGTCTTATCTGGGAATGAACAGTTCGCGATTTTGGCATATTTTTTAAATCCTATTTTATCTCAAGCACTCTATTATTTTTTAGACTTGTTATAGTTGAACTCCACCACATCTTAGACTCTTCTTTGCACTATAAGTATGAGGAGAATCCTCTTGAAAAATCATTCTTACATTCTATACAATTTGTAATCCTCCATTATTGATATAAGTAAATTTTCCTCTTTTGTCCGTGATTTTTTTCACATAATATCTTGTGTTCTTGATTGTTTGATTTTTTTTCGTATTGCTATATTATTTTCATTCCTTTATTTCCTAACAAGTGTTATCAGAGCTATTATCAGTCTTCTAGTAAAAGATATATTTGTCACATAACAATCATAACAGTAGTACAAGGATCTCATGCACGTCACTCTTTATTGATTAATGTTATTCAAGATCACGATTGATGATAAATAATCTATGTGCCAAACTCATATATGTCGTATGCCATAAATTACTCACTAAGGATCTCTCTTTTTATTGTTTCAATATTCTGTGTATAAATTAAATACTAGAAACTTCGAAATGAACCACCTCGTGTAAAATGCAGTTGACAAAACCGCACTTCAACACCCTATGTTAAAGGAATAACACTATTTATTATTTTGATGATGGATTATCACCATATGTGGCAATATAGTGACATTAAATGTAAGGACAAGAATTTCATGTTATTGAGCCTGTAAGTATCATCTAAATATGATGAAACATAATGTGACAAATAGCATTACTCGTGTTAAATGCAACAGCCAACCATGTCTCAAGCTACAATAATGTCACTGGATTAATATGGTGGGTGACGGTAGCTTGGACTCTTCGTAATCCCCTTACAAAATATTGAAGCTACCAACTTGTCATCATTAAAATTACAATTTTAGTAAATTTTCATAGAAATTTTTTAAATGCGTGGATGAAATTTTGTGGGACCCACGAAAGATATGGTTGATATTGATTGTTTGACTTTGACTTAAATTAAAATCAGATTTTAGTCCAGACCAAACAAGGGCTAAGAATTTTCCTCCAAGACTACTCGAATTCACAAGTGACTCAAAATTAAAGTTATTAATTTTGAATGCATATATTATGAAGACTCTAAAATCAACTGTAAATTTAGTTTAATTGTGTATATGAACAAGTAGATTTGATAATAGTAATTTGTTAAAATGACATTTTTTTTCAAGCGTCTTGTTGTGAGTTGCTACGTTAGTAAATAATTATGTTTAAAGGTTTCATAAAAATTAGTCGTTTAGGATCTCAAAATTCTCGGGACCGGCTCTTAAAAACTAATGTTCAAAAAATGAGTTTTTGCAAAAAGAATCAAATGGAGCTAAATATATGTACGATGAAAATTTGTGCTTGTTGCACTTGTAATCACCCGTGATTCTTTGTTAAAATTTATGTGGCAGAGAGACTATCCACCTGGCAAACATGAAATGAAGCTGGACTTATAAAGTGACAAGTGTACGAATGCTAAATTGCACGGAATGCAAGACAGACACTCATCGGACGGAGGGTGGAGCGCATGCCAAAGGACATTACTGCTCCTGCGTACGTTAAATGCCACCACCCTCTATAAAAATGTAAAATAAATTTTTAAAATGGTAAAAAATGTCAAATATCAGCTCATTAATTGCATACCTCACTCTGATAATCTGTATCGTCGGTTTCTCTACCTTTGCGTTTCCTGTCCTCATCCACCGTCGGCTGTGGCTTCTGAGGCGGCGGATGCTGATCGGCACTGCCACTAACACTAGCTCCCGATCCACCGGGGGATGAAGTCAATGTCATTTCGTAAGTCGGCGCCGTTTCCTTACCAGTTGCAGTGCCACTAACGGTTCCCCGCCCCATGTTCTCGCCAGAAACTTGTGCCGTGCTTTTCGCGGCATTTTGTGAAACCCTAGACTCCGGCGCCATAACCGGTGTCTCATTTGACACCGCCACTGTTGATTCCTGTGCCGTTTTCGCCTTGATCGAACTCGATGTTCCTGATCATAAAATCTCTCTCTGTTTACATACAAAAATATTAATTGAATTATAATATAACTATCCAAAAGACTAAATACCTGACTGGATCTTTCCCATTGGGAACCTGGGGAAATGCACTAAACTGTGTAACCGCGGGGAGGGTTTTAATTTTACTTGTGGTGGTGCTACAGGCGGCCGAGACGGCGTAGGACGGGTGGCGTCAACCGGAGCTGGAGGAGGTGGAGTAGAATAGAGAAGATCGGCATACAAATCACGTTCAAATGAGGAGTCATCGAGTGGATACTGAAGCCAAAACGCCATCTCGTCTTCCTGCATAAACAAATGCTGCGAAGCGATTTCTTCTCCGCCGCCTTTCGGTCGGATCTCTCTAATTGTGGACTGCTCCGCCGCCTCTCTATCAGCACCGCCTTCAAATTGAGTTTTCTTCCCCGGCCGTTGATTCTGGCTGTGAACGACCACTTGTCCATTCTGCCATAGCAGCTCCATGACCTCTTCATCACCTCTGTAAACATCACTTCTCTCTCAATTAATCAAAATCATCAACATATATTCACACGGATCAAGAAAGAAGAAAATTGTAAAAAAAAATCTTACGCTGCAGACTTTTTGGTTCTGCTCAATCCTGAAGAAGTAAGAACCGAATTGTCCTCTTCCATCTCGAAATCAAGAACGCAGTGATTCATCCTTGTTTTGAAACTTCAATTACAAAATCATACATTTCAATCTTCAGAAAAATCACATAAAACCCTTTTGTGTACCAAAAGTAGTAGATTATGCAATTCTCTTTGTATCTGCTGCTGCTTTCCTGAGTTCCCTTGAATGAAATTATACTGATATCCTATTCCAACTGGGGAAATTTTGAAGAGAGTGAGTGAATGACAGTTACGGAATTTGGTTTTCCAATTTGGCTTTACAGTTAGATAACTATACACTGAAGGGAAGCAAAAGGACGAAATATGAATGACTCTATGCATCGCATACAGTGTTCCTGTCACTACACATTGTCCCATGGGCCATTGCTAAAATACAAATTATGCAGTCACACCTACTGTTGTTTTTATATACCTTTTTTTTAATTAAGAAAATTACTCTTTTTAATTTTTATTGGGGAAGAATGCCGCTCCATTCCATTGAAACTCATTTTTAAAAAAAAAAAAATTATTTTCAATCCCAAATTTTATATAAAATTTAATTTTTATCCAAACTAAACATGGGCTAAGTGATTATATTTTTATTTAGAAAGATGACTATACTTTAATTTTAGTTCCAAATTATAATATTCTACCATCTGTCGTCTCTCAATTCAATTTTTAACTTATAATCGTAATGAAATGGATCTTCCACGTAATAGCTTCTTGACTGCAATGCAGGCTTATTACTATATCATGTTATAAAAGTGTGAAAATAAAAATAACATGCATTTTAACCTTTTAAGACATTGCTACAACCTTCATTTTTATTATTTTCCTTTGTAGTGTGTTATGCAATGATCATATCAGTTATGGCATGAACGCCCATTAATCAATTTTGGTTAATTTAGATAGCAAAAATGTGATAAGTGGTGAAATTTGAAGTTAAATTAAAGTTCAATGACTCAATTATATAAATTATATCTTAGTAACCCAATTGAGATCTAGCTGAAATTTGATGATCACAAACTAAAAGATAAAAATTATTTTATGGTGAGTAATGATAAAGTCAATCAAGTTGGTTTTATATACGCACTTTTAGTCCACCTCAATTTCTTAAAATTTATTTTTAAAAAATAAAATAATTTTAACCATACAATAATGAGATCCACAATTTTTATTACTTTTCAACCTCACATTTCACCATTTTTTTTAATCCAAACCAAATAGGGGCTTAATTGACCTAATATCTAGCTCTTGTATGATTTTAATCAACTCCTCCATGATTCTAATAAATGTGACATTGTGCTCCGCTTCAATTAAAAAATAAAATAAAAAATATCACGCTGTGTGTTGGCACATCATTAGTGGTGTGGTTTTAAATTCTTTACCTTGTTTGTCTTATTAGTGATCAACTTTTGCACAAGACAATAAGTGCATATTTGACAACCGTTAATTTATTTTATGGTTTACAATTGTAGAGCCAACACAAATAGAAGTAGTAAACCAAGATTCACAAAGACAAAATCAAACACCAACACCATGAGGATTCGATTATTATTTAGGGCTCAGAACACAAAATTCATTGTATACTTCTGTACAAAGAAACAGCCACAAAAGACCCCAAATCCTAATGAAATCGCACAACATAGCTACTCAATTTACTCAATGGTTCAAGATTACACAACCAATCTAACCCTCTAAAAACCTCAATCGAAGAATCACCAAAACTCTAATCACCAAAATTTATGATTAAAACCAGAAATTTTAATCAAATACACAAAGAATCGAAAGAGAATACAGGGAGAAACACGAACATAAAACTGAAGCTTCTCACACACTGAATTGAAGCAGAATGAAAAGTCACGAGAAAAAGAACCACTCAGATGCCTTATAAACTGGGTATCATCATCGTAGATCAGGCTGAAAATCAAGGGATCAGAGCAGCACACGTGACGATGTATTGGGCTGGGTTTTGGGCCGATTTTCCTTGAGTTATTGGGCAATGTTTTGGATTGTATAAAATCATTTCAGCAATGGACCAAGCATGTTTCATCACTGCCCCAAATGGATTGAATGCAATTGACATAAATGTCATCATCACAACCCATCAAATCTCTCCCTTAATGTTAATGTTATAAACAACCAAACACATTAATCTTCACCAGCACCAAGAATAACCAAAAAACCTGTAGAAAACACAACGTTTAACCAGTATCAATTCTTAGAGTTTGCATACAAGTTTTAAATTTGTTTAGAGGTGGTACCTTTGTTCCCATATCAGCGGGATTAAATTGTGTAGGAATTTTTTCAAGTAATATGGACTCTTTTTTAACTATATCTCTAATGAAATGCATTCTAACATCTATATATATAATCCTATATGAAAAACATGATTTTTACAGAAATGAATAGCACTTTGACTATCACAATAAACAACAACAAGATTATGCAATTTATTTAATTAACTCAACAAGCCTTTAAGCCATAAAGACTCTTTAATAGCTTCAGTAGCAACTACATACTCAGCTTCTGTAGTAGATAAGACAACAATAGACTGTAATTGAGACTTCTAACTTATGCAAG